>OY740771.1:59472540-59610040 GCA_963513935.1 Aphrophora alni
TCATGGTTTCAACATACACACACCCGCCCCGTACATATTTACTAATATAAGGCCTATTTCCCTTACCTATTAGAAAGGTCATGAAAAATCAAAATATATATGTTATTCATAACGTCATTTTAAGGTAAAATCAAAGATAATTCCCTATAACAGACTAATAATTAGCTTTACAGCATGATTTCTAAAAAATCATAGCGGTGCAGAAATTGTTACAATAGAGCATTCTAATAGGAAATACTTATTTTCTGTCAAAATTAATTACAGTATATTAAAAACAATTAATTACATTCTATATCTGAAAGGTTACTAATAAACTAGTTTCATGTCTTGGAGCGAAATACGTTTTTTTTTAAATATTCTAATTTTTAATTGAGAATTGAAACCATCCTCTGTGTTACGAAAGATTGAGCTACTCTGGAACTACTCTGTGGTCAGTCAAAATTATGTTCCAGAAACTAAACTATGCTTTCTCAAGTGAATTCGTATACGAGTTTGAAGTGAGAATTGACATCATCAATTAGTGACGTCACGTTGGCCTCCGCCAATAAGACCAAAGCTGATACAACAACAGCTGATAGTAGTGTCCATAATAGGATTTTCATTGTGTAAACAACAAAATAAAATGTCATTAACAGTAATAGCTAATAAACGGTTTATGATTGTATAGTGCAAAGATGTTTTGAAAATTCAAATGATTGTTTAATTCTTATTTATTGTCGTTTTTCGTTATTACTGTTTATGAAATTATACAACTAGTGGTTAGAATTCTCACTTTGTGTGCAAGAGGATTCGGTTCGATCACCGTGGGAGCTCAACAAATTTACGGTTTGACCCACCATCGTGGGCGAAAAGTGGGGAGATTAAATTGGTAGAGACTTATGTTTACAAGAGCTAGGATCACGGAAACAAGAATTCTATATATTGACCCCACATTACGAGTGATTGAGTCATGGCTTTTATGAAAATGTGTAATCATTTTTCCTTATACACAATCGCTAAATTCTTTGCAATCACAAGTCTTTATTAGATTCCTTGTCAACTGCCCCTCTGCTCATCTGTTCTTCAAATATTACAAAATTCAGTATTGAGAAATTTAATTCAATGAGTTCATCTAGCTTTTAATGAAATAAATTTTACACATGTACCGTACTCATAAGTTTGATCAAAATCTTTACACTAAATATTGAGAAAATAAAATTAATTTATTGTTGCCTTCTGACAGTAGGCTTTACCACTTACATATATAAGAAAGTGCACATTTTCAGAGCTTTAAAAAAAAACATAAAATAGGCTATTAAAAACCCTATAGCATAAGGTTCGAACAAATTAGCCGTACTAGCGGACTTTCTATACTCTCTTCTCTCTGGTCAGACTTTCCGGGGCACTCAGAACATGTTTTCGCCTCTTCTGTCTTATCTCACAATGAAACACATTTCATCCCTATAATTTTTATACCATTCTTTAGAGAAAAATACAAATTCTTTCGGTGTTGGAACGTTTAAAAAATCCTTTTCATAAAACTATTTTAATTTGTATGTTTCTTGGCATAGAAAAAGTAGTAAGTAAGATCATTGTTTTCTGCGTCCATATTGGAGGTAGAGGAAAGAACAGACACAAAAATAAATTTGACTTAATTTAACTCATTGTGTGAATTCGAAAGAATGCAAGAATGCCTTTGAAATTTTGTTTTACATCGAGCTCATTTATTTTCTGTCATTTAATTTATTACCCTACTTGTTGCTTTTTACTGAAATCAGTCAGAGAACAACTATTTTAATAAAATGTATGTATTGACCAGTGGAAGAAAATAATTGATGTTTTTAAGTCTGGTTATTAACCTATAGCCTGGTCTGTACGCACAGCTCTTTTGGTTTTACCATATATAAGATAATAAATCAGTAAAAATACATCAAATTTTGTGAAAATCTATTTTTTTTCTTTTAGTTTTTAAAGTAGTCAATGAATAAATAGAAATGATATAAAACTATTTTATTGCAGAGTTGATGAAAGTCAAAGTGGATGATTCTTCTAACGTTTGCCAATGTCATAACTTTATTTATGTCTTTACAGTTCAACAATTTAGAGTAATGTGTTTTTAAATGACAACAATCCGACCGTGGACTTACTTTGGACGAGCTGCTCATTTGCAACTCATTGAGAAAGATTTGGATGAGTAAACGCAATCGAAGTTACTCATCGAGTAAACAATGTGAATACATCCTTAAAAATATATGTTTAACTACATCTTTGTATTCTAGGAAAATAATAATTTCTCACAGAAAATAATAAACACACAAATATTTGCAATTCTAAAATTAAAACAGAAATAGGGTATTCGTTTGAATTTACTTCATTAATTTCAAACATACGTTTCTAAGTAGATAAACTGTTATCTAAACAACCCACATTGTGAAATGTTCACTTAAGCTAATTCCAGAAAGCGAGCTTTTACTGATAAGACGGGCAATTAATTAAAAGACTGAGCATTTATTAAAATAACAATTTGTTTTAAGTAAAGTCAATTTACATACACGATAATATGGAAATGTTCAATGTTTTAGTGCATAGAGGAATGTTTTGATTTGTTTGCCAACAAAGAAATTGTTAAAATCCAAACTAATTAATTCGTAGATATTTTAAGTAATATTTGAATATCTGCAAAAATATAAATTTGATATGTAGACTATTTCTTAAATTAATAATTAAAATTCTAAAAGTACCCACAAATATAAACTTACTCTACAGATTAGAAAATGTCGCAAAGATATTTTTACAAAATTTCCTCGTATTGTAAATTAATTATTTAAAAAAGGAAAATTAATATTTTGGGTGATATTTTTTCCTGTTGTTTAAAAGCAAAAAACCTCAAGGTCATCAATACTTTTATAAAAAAATAATAATAAGAAAAGATTAGGCCTATAAAATAAGACCTCTCGCTTTGGAATACTCTAATAGCGTCAGGTCAAAAATTGGTCAAGAGTTACCTGATAGGAAAAGTGAAAGAGAGGGATGTAACCCTAGACCACATGGAAAAAGGTGTAGCTCCAGCTATTGGTTTGCCACTCCCGTACTCAAAATGCGTCAGCCCCTAAGGCAATTTTGGATACTAAAATTGTATACAACAAATTATCCATATATTGATTACAGGAAAGTATTGCTATATGCAATTTAACATATAGGTTCTTGTTACATTGTACCAAAATTTTGTTGAATTCATATTTGCTAATTTGAAATATTCCACCTTGAATGTCTTCTCTTTTTTTACAGCAAACTCTCGAACCGACATTTTTGTGGAGATGTCAACATTTTGTTTGTGTTCTTAGAGACTAGACTTTCAAAAAATGTAACACAGTTGATATGAAGGTCTGCTATTGATAGTCTAAATACTTACACATTTTTCTGTACTGTATAAGAAAAAAATAAAGAAAGGAAAAACTGCTGGAGAAATGAGCTAAAATCCTATTTTTTTTTTAAATTACAATAATGTGTTTAGGTTATATCTAAAATTTACAGACATCATAAAAACACCTTCTGAAATCCTAAAGCATTAAAATGGGTATCGGATAAAAACTCAACTTTTCTGTTTAGTAGTTATAATTTTCTTTATATAAAAGCCTGCATATAAGTGAGAAAATAAAAGGCCTAAAATAACTGGAATAAATGATATGCTACATTTTACAATCGTGATTTTGGCTTTTAAGCTTTATAGTAACCATTATTAAACTCATTATCTGATAAAATAAATTCAGTGCCAAGAGTGGAATTATAGTTTTACTAAATTCTTTTTTCTATGCATTTAGATTTGATTTATAAACGCTTTAAATTTTGAAGGCCGGACTGCTCTCGTTGATCGTTGGCACCGATAAGATTTTATAACACATACGTAAAGTTTGAAAATATTAAAACAAGATATAATTACCGAGCTGATTAACATAAGGTAACATTTCGTGTATGTAAAAACGACAAAAAAGTAACAATTATAATTCCCCTGGAGATGTTTGATAACAAACAAAACACTCTTGCTAACCACACTGTTGTGGTAGACATTTGTTCTACCAGTGCGATTTCGTTGATTGCAGATATCACTTAATAGTCTAATTTTGTAATTAGGGTTTTTGCAATTTAAATAAATATGCATAATATTGAATAACATATTTAAAAACAAAGCGTTAATAATGAGGAGACATGGGAATATAATAATTACAGGTAGTTATATGTTTTAAATTATGCTTGAAATAAGGCTGTTTATTAATTAAAATCTTCATGTTCTGTTTCATGAATCTGTCACTTCTCCTCGTATGATTTTTGTTTGTTTGTTTACTTATTTCCTTATTTTATCCTGTAAAGGATTCACTGGGTCACCGTTTTAACAGGGTATGCTCATTACACCACCTCCAAACGAGTCGGCCGATGCAGTGAACACTACAATTAACCAAAATTTACTTCTTTTTATTCATTAAATATGAATTTTATATTATAAGCTTCTGGTTATTTATCAAGAAGAAAAGAAAAAGAAAAGATTTTAGGATTCATATTAATTTGTAGAAGATTTGATTTTGGAGAAAGTATTTTCAAATAAATTACAGTGACAAAACATTGTTCTAATTTAAACTAATATGACTCATGTGGGTTTTTAATGTGATGTTTAAAATGCATTTTCAAGGACAATTTCTAGGCCTAAATTAGGAGAAGCAATTGAACCACAAAATTAACCGGCTATTTGTATGACATTCAGTTTGATATTGGTGGGTACAAAGTGATCAAGATCGCTCTCCTGGTCAGCAAAGTGCTTTGTCTAGCGGTACTGGCGTGCAGGTCACACAGTGGACAAGTGAACGATAATCTATTAATAGAATGGAAAGTAACTATGTTTAGCTGGACGGTGTGTTGGCAGGTGAGTGGACACTAAAGGACGTAGAACCACCATCACTATGATAAAATGATCAGAAGAACCTCACCGCTGCGCGCACACTTCTCGACTAAGATCGTACCTCATGAGAGACAGACCAGCTGAATCATTAAATTCTCATCTCTTATTGGAACACAGAAAAAATAGAATCACCAACATTGTTTGTCCAATATGTTTGATTGATTTAACTTGTCAAAAACTGTGCATAGAATGAATGCAAGAGAAAACACCTGAAATCTGCATTTTAACTAACGAATTGTAAAGTTGTTTCTTGCTAAGATTTAAATCCGAACAACGCGAACAATAAAAAAAAAACATTGTATTTAATTGGATTTTATGTTTTTGATGATAATGGAGATGAAATCTTCAACTTAAACTTGATAAAGCTATATAGCCGAAACGTCCATTGTTTAAACAAAACGACATAATAGACCATTGACGACGGTTGGTATACATATTCTATATATTAACTTATAACAATAGTCTTAATGGTGATAACCAAGATCAGAGAGACTATTTTTGTTTAAATTTAGTTGAATTTATCATGTGAGCTGGATTATAATATTTGTTTAAAATGACTGAAAAAATGGTCGCAAAAATTGAAACTGGTAGGAGATTATCTTGACTAAATAGAAACATAGTTTTTCAATGATAATGTTTTACCTCTAGGTCCAACAACATTCCACAATAGCTCGTTTTATGCAGGGTTTAAAATCGGCTTTCAATGATGCCCAATTTTTTTTTTTTTTTTTTTTACAATAAAAATAAGATACTTATTATTAAATAAATAAAATTGGTGAACATAACCTCAATTTGTTTTTAAATCAGCAGTAATGATTCTAGTAACTGACAATTTTATTGAAATTTAATTATATTTAGGATGTAGGCTAACCTACGTTTTACTATTTGTTAAATATATGTAATAGGAAAAAAAATTCAAATTGGTATGGTCTTTCATAAACCTTTGGGTTTTATAAACTAGTGAATGAACAGAAAATATTCGTAATATTTCTTAACTTCTTTCTTTTACACCTGATAGACTAAAAGTAACGCCCAATTGTTGGGAGAGAGGCCTAAGTGGAAACTTTAACTGAGCAACGCCGTTCTCCAGAACTGAAAGAAATTCGCGTCCTGTCATGTCAGCGTATCAACTGAATACCAGGTTTTTTAATATTTGAAAGGAAATGTAAAGTTCCCCAGTGTAAAGTAGAACACAATGAAGTCAAAGACCCCCAACAAAACTGTCATGTAGGCCTTTTTACCGCCGGCAACATCACCGATTGACGAGACCTAATCTACATAATTCTCAGGATATCAGTTACCATACTTGTTACACTTTCCGTTTTACTTCGGGACCGGTAGCTAGGCTGTTAGTAAATCAAATTTTGATTGAACAATACTGTCGGCGTACTATTCTTCCATTGACATGTCGACAATCCTGCAATTAGAACGGACGGGTGGCATAGGGTGGGTCACACAAAGTGTAACTCGATAAGTTACCAGGGGGGTCAGGACCACCCGCAGTATTCTCGCCAAAATATTAACTGTTATAATCCTATTAACTTGAGAAACCATTTATGTGTTGACGGTTTGTGACGTTGTCGCCGTTACATGCAGGATGTGGAGTGTTGGGTTCTCGGGGTTTTAAGGGAGTTACATATTTGTACACAAAACAGGTCCAATTGAAAAGTTAAAATATAACCTCTATAAAAGGTTTGATCATTTCTTTTGTTTGTAGGATTTTTTAATTTTTTTATTAGACTGTTTTCAATAGGCTTATATTTAATAATTGAAATGAGTTGTTCTTGCCAATTAATTCGGCTATTTAACATGACTATTTTTTAAATTCGTTTTTTAAAGGCCCAAGAGGCCTTAACACGGATTTTTCCTCAAAATAGTTGACATCATATTTCTGAACTATCTTTCGGCTCGATTATTTTTATCCATATCTTTGATTCATTCTAAAGGTACGATTGGGACTTTCGCAGCTAATTCAGTGATTACTATGTTTACTTCACAAGTTAGTCCTCCTCTTGCTTTGAACTTCTGGATTCAATCTAGAGGTGGATAAACAAAATACGATATTGACCCACATCGAAGGAAAGTTGGTATGCTAAAATTGCTAAAAGAATGCCAGAACAACAGCGACGGGAATTGAATGTGCCAACCGACCCTCTCTACGTATCAGGGCTGTTGGACTGTTGAGTCACAGAATAGAAAAAAATCGATTAAATTTCGTTAAACAATAAATATGTTTACTTGTTTTATGATGGTCGTATAATTGTTGACTTGAATCACAAAAGAAAAGTTTTATGAAATTCTGATTTCATGGTTATGGGTACTGTATTTCAGCCTTATATTTTTCCAATTTTAAAATTAGGAAAACAATTTTAACAATGCAAAATCCTAAAAACCCGTTGTGCTTATTAAGCGACGTATTAGAGTAGTCTTTAGGCTACTTTATTAATTGTAAATAATGAAGAATTAAACTCATTTTGCTGACAGCTGTATTTAAGAACGTTCAAGTCTCACACTGATGCATTTATAGATTTAATTCATCAATCATAAAACCTTAACCCTATAATTATGTATCATAATTCATTATAAACTCAACACATTCTGTCGTAGGCCTACAATAATTAAGTATTGTCGGTTCCAGGAACTCGGAATCCGTCGAGTAATATAATAAATTACCGTACTAAAACAAAGGGTTTCTCTATGTCCCTTCAGATAGCGTTAGGCAATGTAACAAGTGCATCAAACGCAAATCGCACTGAGACGGTTCTAAACGTGCTTAAGTTAATTAAAATGCAGCCAACATAACATTCCTTACGCATTAGTGTCGCCAATGTTTTTATTGTTATTGTGTGAAGGAATTGTGTCTGGCAGTTTGGTTTACAGACCCTTAGCTTTACTGAGTTAGGGGGAAAACAGCAAAGGGGTTATTTTTTATTTTCACGTAGTATAAAGACAGTTATCTTATAGATAAAAGTTATTGAGATGTATATATCGATTTTGAGATACCATGAACTTGAGAAAGTAGTTTTTTTTTAATGGTGTCATTGTTCTACAGCCCAAACGGGTGATCAGATATTGATCAATTTAGTTTTTGGACGTATTTTAAACAAATCCCGACACATTATATTTTGTAATTTTGTTCCTAATCAAAATTAGTACCTGCTATAAAACGAAAACTCCAAAATTCAGACTTTCTCAAAATCGGCTTGAATGGTGTTGATAAAATTTTGCTAAAATAACCCCAAAGAACCAAACAAAACGATTTGGTTGCCATCTCTCCAAAAATGTGGGTTATCGATGAAACAAAACTTAAAAATCGGCCAAGGTACCTACCGTTATAAAATACGTCCTTCCTCTAAATATCTGTAGCCTATATTGCGTTAAAATGTTGGTACTATGAAGAAGAAGAAGAAGAAGAAGAAGAAGAAGAAGAAGAAGAAGAAGAAGAAGAAGAAGAAGAAGAAGAAGAAGAAGAAGAAGAAGAAGAAGAAGAAGAAGAAGAAGGAGGAGAAGAAGAAGAAGAAGAAGAAGAAGAAGAAGAAGAAGAAGAAGAAGAAAAAGAAGAAGAAAAAGAAGAAGAAGAAGAAGAAGAAAGAAAAGAAAAAACGGTTCAGTAATAGTAGATAAAAATTAAATTGACTAGGCCTACTTACTTTCATTCAAATAAGATTTTTAAATTTTATGGTAGAATAGAAGTAAGCTTAATTTATATTTAAATTTATTAATATCTTTCAAAATAAAAATGTAATTTTCCGCCAGTTAATAGTATATTATTTCATCACTAGGACCAAAAGTGAAGCTTTTCGATACAAGCTCAAGTTTAACGGCAGAGGCGGAGCCGAGGTCGGAAAATGAGCGAGGATCGAAAAGCTTCTTTTGGTCCAAAGTGATGAACTATATTTTTCGTTATACTGCAAATAATATAAGAAAACAATTTCACAAAAACTAAAATGTTATAACCTATTTACCTTCAAATCGATGGTAACAGCTGTTTTATCGGTTGTTTTTATAGATCCTTTACAATCGACAATTAATTCGTATAGCCTAAATGAAGTAACAGTTGATGACCTAAATCTCAGCTGATGTTTTTAGGTTCTAGGACTAAAAAAACAACGACTTTAGCATCTCAATGCATGTTTTGAAATCAGTTGTTTTTGAAGTTGTATGACAAAAACTATTTTGGGTGCCGCTCTCCAGTTTTGAATCCCGAGAAAGGCTTTGCATTCCCCACCACACCATTATCCCATCACGTTTAGGTTCACCGGTCCTTTTAGCAAATATCTGGTCATATATAAGATTTTTGGCTCTCATCAACATACATTCTTGCTGCTTGACTAGCCCATCTTATAGTGTATGTTGTATTGAATTTGATATCATCATCATTTCTATGAGAGTCAAAAATATAAGATATTTGTTCATTGACTGCTCCACTAATAAGTGTTCCAGCTGTTGTAACCATTGTTCGAACTTGACACAAATATGCTTTCCTACAATAGCTTCGGTTGCCAATAAAATAGCGACCTTTTTTAAATAGTCCAAATAAAATGGAGGTCATTTAAAATATGTTTCACCTGTAGATTCTACGATATTTGCTTCTTGTATGCAGCTTAACAATCTGTATCTAGTCATATCTATTTATTATATTTCATACTATACAAGGTAAGAGAGCTAGTTACAAACATAAAATCAGTAATAATCGATTTAGAAAAGTGGAATTTTAGTCGGATTTCAGTAAAATTGACATGTAAAGTATTTTTACTATTCTTTTAATATATCCTCTGTTAATAAATACATGTCTTCAAATTTCAAAATAGCTGTCATTGTTTGAAACAGTATTTTGGAAGTTACATTTTAACTGTAAATTCTAAACATTAGCTCATTTTTTTTCAGCTTGTAGATTTGCTGAACCAAAATCAATAATCCAATGTTCCATTAATCGAAAATCGCTTTAGTCAGCTGCCTGTTGATTTTCATATAATTAGCTTAACATTAAAAATTAACAATGATTTTCTAATAAATTATTGCATTACATAGAAAATCTCGATGACAAATAAGAGCAGCAAAATAACGAGGGTCAGAGGTGTTGCGATCTATTCTTGGCCAATTGCAGTGTTATCTATTAGGTTAGTGCAGTCAAGGAAAGTAATAAATCACACATAGGGCCTACATGTCATCATTTTATCAAAGTTCAAAGTTCCCGTCATGGCGTGGACAAGGCATGTCAACGCGAACTGTTGCCCTCTGCTAATTAGGCCTATGTCATCACTTTGCCAGGTTTTTGCATTGTTTGTGATCTTTTTATTTATTGCCGAAATACAAAAATAGATATACTACTTCAGTTATTCAAAGAAATAACTATTTGAAATTTATTATCACCACTACTCGGAAAAGAGAAGAAAATACTTACGTTTCTGAAACATATTTCTAAATTACCATACTTGATTTTTAATTTTAAAAGTAGAAAACATTTGAACACGCCCAATCATAAATACATATTTTCTTTAAAGTTTGCTGAATATTTAGAGTGTAGATAATAACTGGTGTACAAGTAAACACGAACTTTCTCGCAAGCTGTCGGGATGTTATGGCCTGTCTGTCCACATGCAATGTTTTACTTGGCATTGAAGACCGAGCAAAATCCCTTGTCCAAACAGTAAAGTTTTCAGCAACAATTCGTTCCAGGAAGTGAACTTATTAGCTATTTTCAGTGCATATTAAAATTAAACAGGAAGATAGCACCTGTGAATGGGATAGTGTGGGATGTAATAAGGTTGTCAGAAATAGGACCTTAGGTGCTTACAAGCAATCATTAGGTTTTATTCCTGTGGTTGTGCCACGATTAATAAAAACAAACTTAAAAATTCAAAGAACAATGATTTCCAACACAAATGATTTTTCATCATTGACAAGTAAAAACTAAATACTCTAGACTTTGAGTAGTTTGACAGCGATTTTCATTCAAATTTGATGTAAAGTATAGACAACACATAGGCTAAACATATTGAATAAAAATGGCGGAAGAAATAACATATTTGATAGCGTTAATAAAAAACTGAAAACATTGTATAAAAACTGTAAATGAATGGGGAGAGTTGGTAAGACTGGAAAGTAATATATTTGTAACACGAGTTGGAACTGTTAGGTCTATAACGTGTCCTGGTTGTGCAGTTATTATGCCTTGAATTATTCTCAATGTGAACACTAGACTTAAGAACACTACAATTTATGACATGTCTCATTTGAAATTTATCTCTAATGGTTGGCGACACTGTCTACTCCCCCCTTGTACGACTGGCATTGATTTAAAATACATTATCTACTTGATTTATAATATATTCATTGAGTGCAATTTGAAATGTTATTTCAGCTCAGAAGTGTTGGAGAAATCAAATATGTAACACACCTTCTAAGAATGTAAAGAAGTAAGGTAAAGTAATTACATTTGTTTAAATAATTTATGTATAAGTGAAATAAAGTTACACGTTTGCATGTTAAGGTTGTGTTTAGTAATTATTTAAATTTAACGGTTTTACATTAGTTTTATGTGTTTTCCAAGAATATAGGTTGGTATCATGTTATCAGTTTAAAATTATTATAACCAACAGTTGTGTACACAAAGAGTTGTCATTTTTTATTGTAATTATAGTCGAGACTGATTTGCATAGTTTCATTTCAGCATTTATAAAAATAGATTTTTTTAATATATGGAAAATTATTAAAGCTTATACAAATACTGAAAATTCTTCTCTATTTACACTTTCTTCAATTAAAGTTGAAAAATAAGTTTCATATAAATTAGCAATATCGGCATAAATAGGATTAAAACTAACTATTTACTTTTAATTTATCTTGTACCTTTGATAGGGTATCTAATTTTCCTCTTCGAAAAAAAAAGTTAAACTTTGATATTTCGTAAGAACAATGTTATGTTGTTGTATAACTTTGTAGAAATGGAAAATTAATATTTAATTTACTTTAAAATATAGAATAAACTGTACAAAAACATTGCACTAACGTTTTCACATACCACTTAAAAAAATTTTATCACTCTCAAATAGCCAATTACTTTCAGATGGGGGAGGGGGGATGTAAGTTTCTTTCTATATTACCGATTTTCCCCCAAATTTTTGTTATGGTATTGAGGAATTTTTGTTATTCACGGATATGTTTTACAGTATACAGTATAAACTTACCAGTGTGTAAATTGTATATAATTGAAATCAAGTTTTAAATGACGGTTGCCAAGATTCATTTTCGTTTCTTTATTAATGAATCGTAACTATATTTCTAGAAAGATTTTGTAAATTTTTGTCTAGTTAAATTTTAATTGTATTTTTTTTTTTTTTGATATTGAGATATGTACTTAAATACCAAAGTTTTATCAAAATCTGTGCACAGAGGACAGACATTTGAGGAAACCTCAACTCAGAGACTGTTTCTGGGGAATGTCAACATTGGTTTTTATTGTCATCGCATAAAGTTCTCTATATTACGCAAATAGGAGAAATCAAAATATAATGAAAACCAGAACAAAAAAATTCTTTTTACTAAATAATTTTTAAGATTCCAATTCTGCCAATCCTACCAATTTTTCTCTTTTTTTACACTATCATTTTAAATATTTTAAAGTTCTTTACAATAATAAGAATATTGAATTTCATTTAATTTATAGACGTGGGTCCCACCTATACAAGAGTTTTACAACCTTGTAACTAACATCAATGTTAAGAGTTTCTTTACATTAGTATCTGATTAGCACGTGTAAAGAAAAGAACATTTTATTTTAAAAACTGTCATGATGAAATGTCAATGTCTTTGTTCACACTTGTTCTAATCTAACGAATTCCTCGTCTCACATGTTGCAGCCTATAAAGCTAAAAAACAACCGTGTTAGGCGTAAACAAAATCTATTAGGGTGTTTTGTGTGTGTAGAACCGCTATCAGCTTACACGAGGGTTAATTTATTTTCCAGGTTAAAGTATTTATAGGAAGGAGGCTAAGGGGCAGACTCCATTAGGTGTAGAAGTGACAAGAAATTAGGTAGAAGCCCCAAGTTAAGACATTGGAGATGTTATCTCAACCACCTGACTCGTAGTCTATCAATTAGCTTGAACACAGTGACTTGCGCACTAGCTACGGATATTCTTATTAATCAATCTCACTCTGTGATTGGATGTTTTGAATGGAGATGACAGCACAAAGATCTTGTATTTATTCCCTTCGACAGCTCCACTCGGATAGTCCGCCTCCACTTCATCGTGGAAACCAATTATCTGCCGAGACTTGAGCTGGGCATTCTAGCGCCAAACAGGTAATCCTAATAAAATATATGCATAATGCAAACTCTTTATTTTAAATGTTGCCAGTCAAAGTTTTATCGATCTAGATCTCCTTTCATAGTCATACACTAACACGCACCTAAATTTATGTTCGGTTATATTTACTACACGCTAATAATATATTCTATTTTTAAAATTATTACTTAAAGATGGAATATTTGTATTAATATTATTGTTTTTTTTCGGACGTTTTCCATCATTTGTGTATAAGAAACAATTCACGACGTTTCGAGAGTATAAATCAACTCCCGTTATCAAGTGCCTAACTTACACACTAAAACATGCAGACAGAACATACGTCTAGATGTATAGGCTTATATTCAGAAACTAATCTAATGGAAAAAAAACAAAAAAAAAAAAACAAACAGGACAAACCCTGAGCGGTCAAAAACTAAAATGAACCTCACATGTGATCAGGAAACCACAAGTCAGAGGAAATCATGAACGGAGTACACAGCAGCTGACAAATACCAACCAAAATATGACTGTTCACAACCAGTCACAGAACAACTAACGGTCGTGAAACAATCTGCCAACGTCGAGTAGTGTTTCTTATACACAAATGATGGCAAATGTCCGAACAAACATTATTAGGCTAATAATAATTTAGATATTATTATTCATTGAACTTTATTATTTTATTACAATTGAACTTTCCGTCTTTTAAAATCTAAACATAACATTTTACGTATAAACAATTCCGCAAAATCTCCAATGAATGATAATTCTCGACTTAACACCAGCGTAGCATTTGAAAAAAATATACTGAACAAATAAATGGGTGTTTATTTATAAATTCCAACCATTAAGCATTATAGCTAAAATTAAAGAACGTAAATACAACAGTTTATATTACAACGTTTTAGTTACAGTTTAATTTTTGTATCTCGTATATCACTGAAGATGGCGACTTTCTGGTTGAAACTCGTATGAATAAATAAACGAACTATTTGTGAGATATTGTCTTCAATTTTATTGTAACAAACATAAAGACATTACACTTTCTCACACATTCATCCACAAAACAAAAAATAACATTCTTCGTCTATAACAGTGTCTTTATTCAATTTATTAGTGAGGAAATTTTTTGTTTATTATTATTAATTGTTTGATTTTATATTTCATATGTGAGATTGGTACAATCCACCTCTTATAAACTTTTTGTAAATTTTTTTATTTATATATTTTAATAAAGCTTACTTTGCTTCTGCCATAAACTTGTAGGTTACTATGCATAAATCATATTGGATTGAAATTGTGTATATAATGACGACAGCCATTTTTGCAAATTTTTCTGAACTGCAGTTTTCTTTTACTTGATAATTGGCACATTGGTCTCAGACATTAATCCCAACATAAAAAATCATTATCTAATAGATAAAAGGTGATTATTAGAAATCAACAAATCCATAAAAAAATTTTGTATCAAAAAGTATTTCTTGATTGGGTGTCAACTAATGTAGTTTATTTGGGCTCTGAGAGACTAGATTTTAGTAAAATGTACTAACAGTTACAGCCGATTTTCGTAAAATCGCAATTTCAAGTTTTTTAAAACGTTTACCCCCAACTCGATCAAACTCTGTTCACTCATTTGGGACATAGAGTTGTACAAATAACAGACACACATCTTTCGAAAACCCACTTTTTCGAAGCTCAGGATGGATATTTACTGGAAAAACTAAATATTAATTTGTTGACTTTTCACATAACATCCTCTATATTACGGATGTTAGAAAGTAAAAAATCATCTTTAAAAATTAAGTTCTCTGGAAGAGGAACGAAGACGTTATTGAGTGACAACGGAGATGATTCCAAGATTAAAACGGTTCCTTGAGTAGTCTACAAATGATTTTCAGTTTTTTAAAGATTAAAAATTGTTTATCAGTCCCGAAGGAACTGATGGAATTACGACCGGATTTCCATGAATGGCTAAAATTGAACTGTTTCTACAACAACCTTACAATCATAAATGTTGATTTGATTTAATGAGTTACACGCTAGTGTAACCCACCCTTTTCTATCACGACTGTCCTATTTGCAGATAGCTATTCTCACAACTAACTATAGACTTGAGTTGATATTGGAGTGACTATAGCTTGGCCTTTCTAATAATTTATTGTGGATGGTAAAATTCCTACAACCTAACCTAAATATTCTTTTTTTTTCCTTTATCACAAAATCGAAGAGTTTATGATACCTGTTATTCCTTAATATTTTAGGATAAATACTGTTAGCCCCTGACTGGCTTCACGGGTGAAAGATTCCGGGTTCAATCCCGTGGGGGCTCAAACTTTACGAAGTTGACTCCGCTTCGTGAGGAAGCTACTAGTAACGAACTCTGGTTGTGAAGTCTAGAACAACGGCGACGGGAATTTCGATGTGCTAACCACACAGGCCTAGCCTCTTCACGGGTTGTCGTGTCGTGGAGTTAAGTATAAATAGGTGTTTCACTTATGGAAACATTGAAAAATCAGGAAAAATCATTGGAAAATTCCAGGAATTTAAAAGATTTATTTATAATTCGACTATCCTTTGGCCTACAATAAAAAGAATTATATTATTTTGTTTGTTATTTAAAAGCCAAATATTTTGTCTACTGTAAAAATACTGGTTTTCAAAACATGCAGCCAAATAAATTTCAAACTCCTGCAATTTCCAAAAATACAAAATAAATCTTCTATTTTTAGTATTGGGGTTTAAGTTTAGTCCACTGTCAGTTAGGTTTGTGTGCATGTAGCAGCTGAGGATGATGACTGAGTCGTTGAAACGTCGTCTTGTATTTGTGCTGCACAAATAAAGTGATTTTTTTTTGGTGAAATTGTGTTTTATTAATTAATTTAAATCAAAATTATGTATATCTCTGTAGAGAATTTAATTAATGAATTATAACTTGTTTTAGAACAAATACAAACAAAAACACAAACAAAACGACAAAAGGAAAACAAAACTTTTAGGGCACACGTTTGTAGGATTTTTTCTCTTTATTTTTCCACATACAATCAATTCCTGAATTTTGGTTACCTAATTTTGAATCACCTTGTATAGGAATTATTTATAAATCAGCCTAATAAGTTAATAATTTAGTTAATTAGTGTGCATTTACATAGGCCTACACATCTCGTAAGCTTGTGTTTATCACCCGAGTGTTGACTAAAATTGTATAAACTAAATGCTATCATCAATTAATTATAGTTAAACAACATAAATTAATATTAATATGCTTTAAATATCACACCTAGAAATTATTCTGGGAAATAAATATATTTTCCAGTGTGGTAATAAATTACTTAAGGAAAAATTGATGTAGCAGGCCAACAATAATTCTCTGTTCACAAATTGAACCAAATTAAAGTCAGATTTCTATTATTTTTATATTGGATTACAAACAAAGTTTTTTTTAACTTGGACTTATTGTGGTAAAATATTGGAATTTTGTTACAAGAAAAGGGTTTCAAACTTTTTTTAAATATATATTCACTGTTAAAGACGTCGAACAAGCATTAAACTATCGAATGGTGTCAAATACAGTAAAATATTATACACGAATCTGGTAGTGTAGGTGATAGTGGGAGTGGGGGAAACACTAGGGAGCTATGAATCTTCTACGCTTGCGCACAAAGGCATTTGCAATCTGCACATCCTCTGCAAAACTTCACGGCATTCATTTCATTATATTTTCATCAGTAGGCCTATAATATTTAATTTTGCTAATGGTTATGGTATAGGAGAAAGTTAGTGCAATATTTCTGAACTGTTAATTTTTTTATCAATCCGTAGGCTAGTCATGTACGGAATTGCGAGTAGGCTGCAATAATTAATACAGAAATCTATTGCTTGGCATTATATTTTTCTCATAATTGGTCATACATTAAATTTAATTACAAGACGGTTTTCTTGGTTACGGCAATAATTCTGCACTGCCTTATATAGCCGTAACTGTTCCTGTTATCTTTAAATGCTGTAAATAATTATTGCGTCTTGGCTACATATCTTATATACTGAAAGAAATATTCAGCGAGTCAGCGGACGTGTATAATGATTTGGTTCTGCAAAATACTTGGAAATTAATGGCTGATAAATTAATATAATTGTATTGCTATGAGTTAGAAGGTGACACTATGGAGCAATGGTGTCAATCAGCCACGCAAGCACACAACATTCCTAACAGCGTTCATGTCTAATATTTATATCTAAACAAAATTTATTTGATCCTTCTGGGATGTAACGTATTTATTTGATCTTTTCATCGATTCTTAGAGTTCAGGAGCAGCTAAAACTTTGGCCTATGGTTTATTTTTATGCTTGTATACCTAAAAGTGAACGAAAATGTGTCTGTGGGGTGGGGGGGTTCTAATGTACACAACCGTTTGATACCATTTACTGTCTATGAAGACTACATTTATGCCTTAAAAGTAATTATGAATCAAGATAATTCAAAGTTAAAAGGAAACAAAAACATTGCAGACTGCCCAAAAAGGCGACAAAAGCTTAGAAAACTTTTAAGCTAGTTAACATATCAAATCTCACAAATGTTTTCTGGTGTAAAAAAACTATATTTCTACCATATCATTAATTAACCTCACCACTAAAAATGGGGGAAAAATCAATTTTTTTAAAAATTGTAAACCTCTACCACAGTGATAACTCTTATTGAAGGTTGTGTTTAGTAAAAAACTACACCCAACTCGAATAAACTGTCTCCAATAAAATAATCTTGCTCCCTATATCGTGAAATATTAGCACTGAAATGTTAAATGGTAATTTCCCTGATTAAAATCCATCAAAAATAAATTATTGAAATTGCTATATATTTTGTCTTCTATCATTTTTTACAATTAA
Source organism: Aphrophora alni (assembly GCA_963513935.1). NCBI lineage: Eukaryota > Metazoa > Arthropoda > Insecta > Hemiptera > Aphrophoridae > Aphrophora > Aphrophora alni. The sequence continues at coordinate 59,490,646 of OY740771.1, forward strand.
GTATCTTCATCTTTTTTGACACTTAACACGACGCCATTTTTTATTGGATCAAGATAGTTACATTTAATTTGTGCAATTTTTGTACTAAATAAGACCTCTATGAAGATATACATTTTATTTCATTTGTCCCAAATAAGATCATTTTTAGGCGAATGGTGAATTAATCTCATATACAAAAAATATAGAATTTTTTCCAAAAAATAATTGTCAGGTACAGTTTTCTATATCTTCTAGTTTAATAGTTATTTTAACCGATACAAAACTTTTTGGACACCTGATGTAGGCTAGTATATAATATTTTCAATGGGGGTAGTTTCAATGGGCTAGTTTTGACAGTGAAATAACCTAGAAAGCCTATTACAAGTTACGCCAATATATTTATGTAGGTCATAAACCATATGAGATAAAACGAAGTATGGAATTTCGTTACGTACAAAAATTCTTAGGAATCCAATTCATATTTGAAGAGAAAAATCGGTAATAAAATCTGAAAAAGAAAATATTTAAATTCTAAAGATATAAAACATTTATAATCACTGTCACTTCTTTATACGGACATTTCGAATTGGCTGGAACTAAGAATTGCAGTTAAGATTAGTGTCAGAAGAAGTTAAAGTAATTTCTAAACATTTTTGTACTTGCTTAACTCTAACAGTCACGTAGCTTACAAACCCTGTTTTTAAAAAGATTTTATAGATAACTATTAAATAGTTGCATTTATTTTTTGCTAATCCAACGTGTGAATACTCATAGAAAGACACCTCCATCTGCTCCCGTCTCTCTAACTAGTTTCCTCGCAGATTCCTCAACTAAAAAGTTCGGGATCATTGTATTTGTCTAAATGAAGAACATACGACACTGCTCTGCACAATTATCGAATTGAAAACTTTATGTGTTAATCACTCTCATTTTCCACCTGAATAAAATAACTATTCTGAATGTAAATAGCTAAAATTATTACAAAATCGTAACCGAGTGTAGTGTTATATTCACTACCAAATGTTGAACTATTTCTGGTTCTTTCTTGACGTTCTTGTTTAATCTTTTCCTTTTTGTCACACAGATTAAGACATTTTAAATAAAATCTTCTCTCAACAATATTTACTAATCATGTATACAATCATTAAGCATTGTATCACTAAACATGTATACTAATCGTCTGTACAACGTATAAAGTATATAGTTGTGAACATGTCAAGAATCCAAATTGCAATCTCATCTACCTTAGTTAGTTGAGTCTCGTTGTAATTTACTCCTAATCCACTGTAAACAATGAAGAGATTACAATAATTGTAATGACAACCATTAAAAAACAAAACCATCTTAGCGTTAAAACAAGCTCGTCAAATGTACCTCCGGGTTGACGTGTGCACAAAAGACCAGTATCCTTGACTCCAGGACCACACAGGTCCAGTACATTGAGACTAAATTAAATTAGCAATGGTTCATCCTCAGAGCAGATCAACTGGAATAATCGCCACTCACCTTTGTTGTACTTCGCTCTTAACAAGATTTTCTACCTTCTTTAACAATCTTTCTTCTCGGTTTACAAAAGGGATTACTTACCGCGAGACATTTACAAATTTATGGCTACAACCTGTGCCTAACTTCTTTTGAGAAAATTGTTTGTTTTCATATCTGAGAGTATAACACAGATGACTACTTATTTTAAGAAATGTCCATCTTTAACAGCTCAAGGACCACAGGGCTGTTTTATCTCCCTTTTAAGGAGCAAGAGGTATATTTTTATTATGTTTAAGTACAGTTTTTTTAATTTGTTGGTAATTTATTTAGTATATATATTTGTATATATATATATATATATATATTTATTTATCTTATTATAGCATCAGATATTTTTGATGATTTTTATGTATCTTGTATTATTTGATTTTTCTGATAATTTTTCCAAAGATTTATCAAAATAACGGTAATTTTTACTACATTATCATAACGATAAATAAAAAGTTTAATTTCGTAATGGATAAAAATATATCAATTAAAATGTTTAAAGAAGAAGAAAAATGAAAAATGGCAAGTAGAATAAAAACAATGGAGATAATCACCTCACCTAATAGAAGATATTACTTTAATTAAATCTAACAGGGAGGTTAGGTTAAGTTAGATTACAGGGTTATATTTTGTGTAAAATAACCTGTATAAATATTAAAACTAATATGTTATAAACCACCCACTTAACAGCTATTTTAAAACTACTTCCTTTAAAGATGAGTAAATTTTATTTTTTAATTCTAGACTCTGGTTGAAGTCTTCACTAAAGGTACATTAACGTATAAAGTGAAGGTCATTATACTTTTATAACTAAACAATTTCACAGAAAGGCAGAAAAATGAAAACTAACAAACTGGAAGGAATTTGGAATTTCGCGGGAAAGACGACCGTAGAAGAAACTAAACCCAGAACTTCAAAAATAAGTAAATCTCTTCTAAGACTAAGACTACAATATTATGACAAGTTTCCCTGTCGAAAATTAAATTTAAATAATAAACAAAATAAAACTTACCTTCCAGTTTTTGTGATAATCATTTCTGTCCCCAAGTCATGAAACTTATCCCAAAGGTCCTTAGTTTCAAGATGGCAATCGGAATGAAGTAATTCTTGACAGTTACATCTCGTTTTGACTTTAATTTTCGCTGCGGACGCGAGTTCAGGAGATTCTCTATCATCTTCTTCAGACAGACAATCAGAAGGTGTTCTTTTTCTTGAACGTCCTTCACCTTCGCTTTCTGAACATTCTTCTACGTCTACTTCAACGTCTTCTTCTTCTTCTTCGTAATCACTCTCCGCTGCACTTTTATCGCTATCAGTCGGACCGTTACCGTTACGACGGACATTGCCCATTGATAGTCGACCTAAAATCATAAATAATATTTCAGTTATTTGAAAAATCAACCAACCTCTTCGTAATCAAGCTTTTTTTTTAAGGAACGAAACATTTAATTTGACAAATTTTCTTCTACTTATGAGAGCACAAAATAATAACAATATCCGATGATTTTATATGTTATTGATATATTTATATCAATAGAATGTGTCTACAAAATTCGCGGCGGACAATGGTTTCGGAATAGCCTACGCAATTATTTATTGGGTGGGATTCGAAAATATTTCCAATATAACTTATATTTCATAGCATACATTTATTAAAACATAGGCTTAATAAAAAATAAATCTTAGCCTAAACAAATGTTTGTTTTCATTATTTTACTACTGCTACTACAGAACAAAATTTTTAGTGAAAACTAGTGACGTAGAAGTTTTGTGCAAACTGATAACAAAAAGTAGTATAACCAACAGTAAAGCAAAGTACTAATTAACAAAAATTATAAGGATGTAACTGATAACTGCCTGTAAATCAAATCATAAGTAGGCTATAGATAACCTGTTCTTCGGAGCTGTGAAACTATGCGGATATATCTGTTATTAGTTCGGAAACTGTTAAGACTATAATAACAGAGACTTGATGTATCACAAGCTGTAAACGAACTAATGAAAAATAAATTTTCAAATTTTATCTCTACTGAACAATTCCATAGATATTGGAGATATAAAACAAATATACAAAATTCTAATGGTCGGGAGAAACGAGAAGATTTCGCTTCAAATTTGAGCTCCACTAAGACCTTTCTATAAATATTGCAGATGTCTAACAATACGAAGACTTCTGGTTATCGAGTGAAACGAAAAGGTAACATTTTAATCTACTAAGACCTTTCCATAGTATTTGGTGATGTCTCAATATACCATTCTCTGGTTGTATTGTGAACCCAGAGTATATCATTGATAATAATTGATGCTCTACTAAGACCTTTCATAGTATTTGGAGATGTCTAACAGTATACCATTCTCTGGTTGTGTTGTGAACCCAGAGTATATCATTGATAATAATTGATGCTCTACTAAGATCTTCCATAGTATTTGGAGATGTCTAACAATATACCAATCTCTGGTTGTATTGTGAACCCAGAGTATATCATTGATAATAATTGATGCTCTACTAAGATCTTCCATAGTATTTGGAGATGTCTAACAATATACCAATCTCTGGTTGTGTTGTGAACCCAGAGTATATCATTGATAATAATTGATGCTCTACTAAGACCTTTCATAGTATTTGGAGATGTCTAACAGTATACCATTCTCTGGTTGTGTTGTGAACCCAGAGTATATCATTGATAATAATTGATGCTCTACTAAGATCTTCCATAGTATTTGGAGATGTCTAACAATATACCAATCTCTGGTTGTATTGTGAACCCAGAGTATATCATTGATAATAATTGATGCTCTACTAAGATCTTCCATAGTATTTGGAGATGTCTAACAATATACCAATCTCTGGTTGTGTTGTGAACCCAGAGTATATCATTGATAATAATTGATGCTCTACTAAGACCTTTCATAGTATTTGGAGATGTCTAACAGTATACCATTCTCTGGTTGTGTTGTGAACCCAGAGTATATCATTGATAATAATTGATGCTCTACTAAGACCTTCCATAGTATTTGGAGATGTCTAACAGTATACCATTCTCTGGTTGTATTGTGAACCCAGAGTATATCATTGATAATAATTGATGCTCTACTAAGACCTTCCATAGTATTTGGAGATGTCTAACAATATACCAATCTCGGTTGTATTGTGAACCCAGAGTATATCATTGATAATATATGCTCTACTAAGACCTTTCCATAGTATTTGGAGATGTCTAACAATATACCAATCTCGGGTTGTTTTGTGAACCCAGAGTATATCATTGATAATTGATGCTCTACTAAGACCTTTCCATAGTATTTGGAGATGTCTAACAACATACCAATCACTGGTTGTGTTGTGAACCCAGAGAGTAGGCCTATCATTGATAATTTATGCTCTACTAAGACCTTTCCATAGTATTTGGATATGTCTAATAATATACCAATCTCTGGGTGTGTTGTGAACCCAGAGTATATCATTGATAATTTATGCTCTACTAAGACCTTTCCATAGTATTTGGATATGTCTAATAATATACCAATCTCTGGGTGTGTTGTGAACCCAGAGTGTATCATTGATATAGTATTTGAAGATGTCCTACAATATAAAAAATCCCGCTGGTCGGTCTTTGCGAATGGGAGATCAACTCAAATTTGACATTTTTGTAGATGTTTGTCTAACAATATAAAAATTCCGAGGTGCGGGCGTAGCAAGGAGGTATCAATTAAAATTCGAGCTGTACTCATTGAGACCTTCTCCTGTTATGTTAGTGGGGTTGTCTGATTGCATTCAAATCTGGGAAGAATGAGGTCGTTTCAAATATGATAGAATACTGTAGTTTCAAGCGTATCAAATACAAAGTTTACAGTCTATTGAACTTAGGAAGTGATAGATAGGTAATGCAAACTAAATGAAAGGGTAATAGAGATTCTTGTCATCAATTGTAATTGAATAATCGGCATAAATTCTTTACCTAATAATTCTCACCAAATAGAGTAGCATTGTCATTCTTGAGTAGAAATGAGTATATTTGTGAATTTTTAAATTACCTATATCCTATTTGTCAAGAACTAAGGTAGAACCATGACAATAAAAAACAATGCCAAAAAAGAAAGCGTTACATAAATAAACCTAATTAAAGTATATCTTAGTAGATTGCTACCAGTTGTGTTGATTTCTTTCCAAAGGAATTGCGGATAGACCATTGAGCAGGAAGTATATGAGAAGGATTTTATGTCCACAATAAATCTTTGCATGTCACAACCGATTTATATATGGAATACTGTTTACTGCTTATTGCTATTGCATCTGTAAAATGTTGTTTTGTTACGTTTGATTATTGTACAAACGTTGAATGTAAATTTATCAAAACTAACCAACGTTATCACCGGTGAATCGCAATCGCTCTGGCCTATAGAAACAAACGGAATTTTACAAAACTTCCAAACATAATCTTAACTTATTTACTACAAATATAAATATTTTAACGGTTTTTAATTTGGAAAAATAAATAGCCTAAGGGTTATTTCACATTTTATTATCAACAAGAACCGATTCATTTAAACCAGTGTGAGAGTTATTCACATTTAAACAACTGTAAACTTTTACCAAATGAAGTTTCGTATTAAAAATTAACTTCCTAATTAACAACTAAACCACATAATAAAAAGAATATGTTTATAGGATGTTTTATGTGTTTACCTGTTCCCATTGTAAACAAGAGTAATCGAATATGGAATAACAAAGTATAATTATAATTAAATGTCCATTTTTTAAATCAATCCTGACATTTTTTGCGCACCATCAAAAGAAACATTTAAAAAATCTTGACTAAATATCATTTGTTTGGGTTTAAGCAAAAACAGTTACGAAATTGTCATGAACTGAGCGTGTTTTTACACACACATTAAGAGAAACTTTAGCCTAGACTATATAAATAGATATTTAGGGATTCTTTTGATATTGTTATTTTTATTATTATGAATGTACCAATGGATGTTAAAAATATATAAAAAAGATTAGGCTTAGGACAATAAGCTTACTTATAAAATTAACTTTATACCACTATTACGTGACAAGAGGCGAAATTCGAAGTAGATGTGGATTCATCCACAAAAGCAGCACTGTCCAAGGCGTACTGATTATCATATTAGACATGAAGTAGTTGGCACTGGTAAGAGATAGGTGTAATATTGGGAAGCTTTGATTCCCTATTAACCTGTTACACATGGCGTACAAAAACCCTTGCACTGATTCGTGCTTTATTTTTTATACTGCAAACTAGTTAATGGATCGTCTACCAGCCGCATTGAGTTCCCATCTAAAAGTCTGCTCTTTTAAAATACATTGAAAATAAAGCAAACCACCTCCACAATATAATAAAGAGCGGTTACTTTATCTTACCGTACCATATACACTCTGTGTTGAGTTGATTAAACGACGTGTATACCTCCATCATAAGTTACCCCTATTATACAATGATATCCTTATAAATTGATAGTAAAATACCCATCATGAATATTACAGGCAATGGATACAACTGATGACGTCTCTTAGGTCAATTAATCAACGGTTACAATTCCTAGAAAGTATTGGTAACTGCTTAGGAGTTGTCCGTCACGTCTCAACCCGCATTTCCTTATCCATCGAATAATGGTTAAATATAAAATAGCCAAAGTTTAATGTGCTGGAGGCCTCCTATTATGGAGACAGCCAGTGCGGGTCCAAATAGCAAATAAATTGTACCAAGTCCAAATAGCATGCCAATTAGGCCTATTTACAGTAATGCGTTCACTTGGCAAAGTGTAGGCATTTTAGTGACGTGAAAGCAGACAAATGTCGGATTCTATTGTAAATGACACCTAGTCCTAATACTACGACAGTATATTCAATTAATCGTCAATGGTCATATCTTTCACTACAAATATGGATTGTAATTTTAGATTTATTTATTAATTTAGGGAATTCAAATGTAATTTGATAAAAAATAAGACGAAAATGGTGACTTACACAATTAATTATTACACTATTGTCGCATATGGGTACAAAAACCACAAATATGCATTATAGAGACTATCAATATTATTTAAAATTCTAGCCTAAGTATGTAGTATGTAGCCTTTGATGAATATTCAAGTAGCTCCAATGGAATTTATAGTCTAGGCCTACTTGTAATTTCTTATGCTGAATTTGGGAAGCGATTTTTCATTTCATTAGTAGGCTATATTTTTCACACATTAAACACAAACGATTTAGAAATTTAATTCAGAAATATGTCGAATATTGACCAAATATAATGTGTTATCAATTTTAGGCATAGCGAAGCCAATTAGTTAAAATTATAGCCATTTACTTACAATTAGGAATTATCTTATAAAATGTTTTTTGTTCTTATATCGATGACAAGTGTTTCGACTTTAAACCACAATATATTGTTAAGTTTATTCTTGTATAAGCTATGCCTCTCAAGTTTTAAAAAGAAAGTATTTTTCATGTTATTTTATTCTAACATTTTGAATTTTATTGCTATCTATATAATCTATTAAAACTATAAAAAATCATCTATATAAAAAATGAGTGTAAATTGCGTAACTTCTTAGTTTGGCATTAATTTTTTTTTTTTTTTTTTTTTTTTACTATGTGACTCACTCTTGATAAAATGTTAAAATTTGGTTGATATTGAGGGTTTCTTTTTTCTCCAGTTTTTGTCCAAATTGACCAGTACTAATTTTAAAAAAGCCAACAATATTTGAAGTAATTAAACAGACAATAACAAGTAACGTTTTGATGTAGCCTATCGGCGTTATTTACTACAACTTGGTCATGAAGCCAACAACCCTGTCCTGATTAGTCTTTTTACAAAATATGTTGACAAACTCCACAGCAAACTGAACAACTTTGACATAATTTGAACACTTGCAAGCTTCGTTGATAGTAGAAATGTACGAATAAAACTTTGAAGTATCTACTCTTTTCAAACGGGAGTGCCTCAAATAGCAGTCTGGGGTCCATTTCTGTACATCTTGTGTGTTCAACCCACCGTCCCCTCAACCCTAAAATCAGATCTAGGCCTATTATAATTTTGCTGGCGACAAAAACTATTGCATACCCTGCAGCAGATTGTGCAAATTACATACAAACTAAACTTGATACAAAAACGAAGGTCTAACTGCACCCACCAAATATGCTCATAATGCTCAACACCAAAATTAGATAGGCCTAACTGTAAAATTTCAACAATAACAATGAAAGTTAAATTCACCATAGAACGTCCAGACATAAATTGTGAAGACTTGCAAATATGAAGGCAAACTTTAAAAGCAAATTAACGTTTAATCATACAGGCATTACAAAATCAAAAATGTTAATGTTATATTAAGACTAAAGACCTGTATACATTAATTAAGCAAAACAAAAAGTAAAACACACCAAGAATATTGCCGAGACTACACCTTGCTCGATTCCCCTTGCCATAACATCATACCGGCAATAAATCAACATTACAACGTTTATATTTTCTAAAAATATTTCAAACCTACTCTACAGTAGGCCTACAATGAGCTTCATAATATAGAAACTCTACAACCAAAATACTAACCATTTCCAACTGTAGGTACTGGGAAACCCAACGCATTGTGTTTCACATTTTACCATTTCTTTGACACTATTTTAAATTTTCCCAATTCTGGACATTAATGTAGGCTACATTGTTTTTTTCTGATTTCTTCCTGACAAATCAACTAAAAGTAATCCATTTCCTTACCTACGAGTAAATAATTTACGACGATAAATTGAACTGCTATTAGGCCTAATTAAGAAAACAATATATTCCAACCATAAAGGCGAACCAATTCTACAACTATATTCGTTGTAGAGTTAAAAGAATTTAAAATTTTCATCAAATTCAAAATATAATTTTTCTCTCAATGTAATTTATACTCTTTTAATAATGCCTACATAAAAGTCATTGTGTTTCAGTAGATGGAAGACCTCTCTTGAAAAATACAATAGCCATAAATATGATAAAATCACCCCACAAAAGATAGGCCTACAGACATGTTTTCTCTAGGCCTATAGTTTTCATTAAGACAGTTTCTAATTGAATAACGTTGCTGGTGTTGTAGAAACTGAAAATTATATTCATAGGTTAATCTTTACTGTGAAACAATAAACCAATTTTTGTAAGCGTACTCTTTCAATTATTTCGTTTCAAATTGTAGATGGCTTTGCTGTCATTATTATTTTGCCCTTAAATTCTATAATAGACTCGTAGTGCCATAGAGTTGGCAATGGAAGATTTGAGTTGTTTGGGATTTTACCATTGATTTTACATATAATGTATAAATTATGCTGTAGATATAACTCCTTGGTATAAATTCAGTGCATTATCCACATAAAGTTGTTTAAGTTTAGGTTTCATTATCAATCGTAATTGATAAAGCCATGTTTGTTCTCTTTGAGATTAGCTTATGTATTTGCTATTTTGTTATTTTTGTTTACACTTTTTTACTTCAAATCAGTTAGACTAATACAAATTGTGGAGTAGGTAACACACGGGAAAACTTAAGCCGATCAACCGGGCTCAAATTTCCTTAAACTTTGACGGTTCCATACTGCGTCGAGATACGCCCGTGCTCTGCCAATAGAGCTACACTGCTCTAGTGCAATTCCTTGTAGCCTATTTAAATCTTGGTGATTGAAGTATTCGTCGTGGTTACTGCATCTTATAAAAGAGTGCTTAGGTTATGTTAACCTAACCTAAAACTACCCATATTTTAATTGAGTTCTTGAAAGTTTGGAAATAAATCTCTAATCAAATTTATTAGTGAAGAAGATCTAGGTGTAGCCTATTTTAGATTTACCTAATTATTAATTTTTTTAACTTTGGATTTGACACATTAGTTTAGGTTAATAATCACCATGCTTCACCAAAATTATAAACTGACAACCTAATCACGTCCTAAGCTTCTTGTTTACTTTCTGTTAGAATATTCAAACACTTAGGCCTACTGCGAATGACATTTTAGTTATTTTATTTCTCGATATAGGCCTATAAATAAGAGCCTCGTTTGCGCAGAGCTCACGTGTTGTGTGAAAAGGTTCCAGTTTAGGCTATACTCCTGTGGAGGCTTAAAAAAGTGTCGGCGTTGATTTGGAAAGCGAAACTTGTTTATGAAAGTTATTACGGTAATGGTAGCTCAAGGTGCTGACCAGACATCAAACGATTGAAAACAATCTAACAATCCTTAGCCCACAATGGGGTGCTTCTATAATTGTTTTTCTTTCTGTAGATATATAGTATATACTCTATATAGTATATTATCTGTTAGATCCGTTATAAATAACCAAACCAATAAACTAGATAAATAAATACTTATTTTTAACCACAAATTTGATGAAACTGGCCGACCATGGTTTCGCTAGTTACAGCATTGTCAAGGTACATTCTTGTAAACTAGCGAAACCATGGTCGTAAATTTGTGGTTATTTTTTTAAAAGTATTTTATTTATTAAAATGGAATACCACCAAGTAGCCTACCCACATCCTTAGCATAAATAGTTTAATAAACTAGAGTAAGAATACGCAACTTTAGCATAAATAAAATGTCAACAAAATAAACCTAAAAACCATAACTACAATAATAGGTAATTAAATAGCCCACCTAAATTTTACAGAATATACTAATTTAAGTGTCAAATAGAGAAAACCCAATATAGCCTAATCTAGGGATGTGGTAGCGTTACATTCCATTAAAGTTGGTAGCTCACACAGTATAAGTTTAGGCCTACTTGTATATAGCCTACTTAATGTTACAAGACGGTTAAGCTACGGGTTTACATGCCTTTAGCCAGCTGCCACACAATATTTTCTAAACAAACACGGGCTTTATGGAGACAAAAATTTAATAATTATAGACCACGAAATCCGTGGTTTTTTTTTAGTTCTTTTAAAATTTATTTGAAATTGACGCAAACATGAATGTGAATTTTATATGGCAATGACTCATTGTACCTATTTTGTTGTAGCCTATTTGAATGTTTTTTCTTGAAAATAACAGCGAAAAATAATTTTTCAAACCTAATTTAACGGCAACTCCATGTTTAGAGTTCTTTTCAATCTAGGCCTAATGATAAAAACTGAAAAGTAATTACAACTTTTTAAAAAAAAAATACACACCTCTAAAGTTATTTGAGGTTGAAGTTGAAAAAGCGAATTTTTTTTTCAAACCAAACTCTGAAACTATGGTGTTTTGAAAAATTCTGTATAAAGAAACTAGTTTTCTTGTATAACTCACAAAACTAATTGAAATATCTGGAGAAATAAAAAGTTTTAATCAAAATCTTTGCTACCGTACTTGATGACACATGCTTCGTTTTCTTACGTTCAAAAAGCAATATCCTACCACCGATTAAGGATCAAAAAAGGGAAAGATATGTAGGCCTATCGAGTGCAAAGCATTTCATAATATTATTTTGTTAAGATGGTTTTTTGAGCTAAATGTTTTACCTCTTAATGGTTGCTGGTTAGATATGGTAGCATATATTATACCATTTGTAACATTAAAATGATGTATTAAACATAGGCTATATAGCCTACTATAAACTGAGTACACTAACAATCAGTATAGCACGTCTAAAAATGAAATAAGAATGAAGACAAGTCGAAATTATTTTAGGCTACAACTAGATAGCCTACGTAACTACTTCAAGAAAGTTACTAAAGCAATCAAATACCAAATATTGTATTTATCTCTTTCATCTACAGGTTATTTTACAACTTTTACTTGATAGATCTATTTCTCATAGGCCTACGATGATTACAAAATAAAACTAAATCTCTTAGTTACTGCACAAAACTAAGTTTATTCAGAGGCTGTTTCGGCCAATCCACCTATGTTAAAAATTATCAATTTTCGGCGTATCTAAGCCAAGTAACATAACTTGTTATAAATATGCTGTTCATTTGGCTGAAATAGATGTCCAGTAGAAATTTATTTTGTGTGATATTCTATTTTATATACAAGAATGATTTCTCATATAATCTACCAAGAAGACATTTATCCATTCTATTCCTTATTACTTCCGTTGAATTAACAACCTTTCCCAACATTTGAGTTTCCACCAGGAGTTCACTTACAGTGAGTAGGAATGTAGCAATTCCTCGGCGCTCTAGATGGATCTAGGCTACAACTTGGGACAGTTCCCTCTTTTTTTATCTTCCAAGTAAGGTCTCTCTTATCACTTTTTCGACTCTGACGCTATTAGAGTATCCGAAGGCTAGGAAGCACTTTACTTACACCTTTTCTTCTCAATTTGATAGTAAGGAATAGTGAGAAAAATGTTCCAGGAGGTCGAATCCTAGTAGCAGTCGGTCAAGTTAACATTTGTGTTTGTGTTTTGGTTCGAAGCTTTTGTTCGGATCATTTTATGCTCTGTTTTTGTTAAGGCCATGATGTTATGCTCTGTTGTTTAGATGTTACCGAGATGGTTTTTCGTTTTTACGCAAAACGAAAAATCCCATGTGAGTAGTGGTAGGTCAGAACAATATTTGCAACGTTGCAACCGCAGCTATTTTTGAAGGTTTTGTTGTTGTTTAAAAGATAAAAAGCCTCGCAGTCATTATCACCTTCAAATAAAGCAAAATAGATCATAAACTTGACTCCTAGTCCTCTAACACTCTAATAGCGCCAGGGTTGGAGGAGGGACAACTATCGGTCAAGAGAGACCTGATAGGAAAGATGAAAGAGAGGGATCTAACTCAAGGCTACGTGAAGGAAGATATTGATGCAGCTAGAGCACCTTCTGGTGATCCATACCAGTACTCACTAAAGTGAGCCACTCAGAGCTTCATGGATGGGATTTCACATAGCCTACTTATTGGCGACAATTAAAAAACACTTCTTTCCTATGAAAGCTGTACAAGCGCAGATTGGCCTACCCTAATATTCCATAGGTTACTTTGAAGTAGGTCTAGTAGGTATATTGTCCTCTACTATAGGACTAATATTGAAGAAAAAAGGAAATATCTAATTTTAATAAAATACAGATTAATTAGATACGAATAATAATAAAAATAACAGTTCTAATTTGCTTGAAAAACTCATTAATTAAGCATTTATTGCTGATTTTTCAACTTTAGGTTTTAATTAACGATTTGTTTGTTTTGCCGCAGACAACATGTTTGGTTATTGTACAAAAAGAGCCATTGTAGAATAATTTAAATATCGTGTAATTTTGATATTTTCTTATAGCTTCTGGTCCCGCGTTTCTCTAGGCAAGATAACATTGTCTAGAATTTATATATTCATAATTAATTAATAACCCATCTTCACTCATTGACGGTAACTAAATAGCAAATGCACCTTCCAGTATGGCGACAACCTTTGAGCGTTAGCCGGGCCGCAGTTACAAAAACCCAAGTATGGCACTGGCCTAAGTTGTTTCTAAAGCAACTTTATCTGGTGAATAGCCGGGAATACCACCAGGATGTTGTCTTGACAACCTCTAAGCTTTCATGTCGACTGACAGTGCGGCGGCTCGACAGTAAGAAGGAAGCGTATTGACAGATTTGTATTTGAGCCACACCCACTTCACGTTAAGTAAAAAGTTATTTTAAATAAAGCGTAGGTAGGCTATATCTACATTCATTTTTCCCAAATATGAGATATTAAACCTAAAAAACATAAGACAAATTGAATAATAGGCTAGGCCTATAGAAATTATTGTGTCAAATAATAGAAACGCAACATGCGTAGACTATTAGGCCTATATTGGATTATAAACATATTTTAAATTTTATACCCTTTCTTTTAAACTGAACTTTAACCAACGTTATATTTAACAACTGTAAGAAAACGTAATTTTCCACAACAGATTATTTTTGACAATACAAACCTCATGGTCTGTTTGTGTACATGTAACAACTGAAGATTTAGTCATAAAATGTCGTCTTAAACGTTTGTTGTGGAAAATTGTATTTTTATGACTAAATTTCTGTAGCTCCTAAGTGTGGCTAATTTTAAATGAGGATTTAATATTTTTAACACACAACATATTTGAAAGATAGTATACTTGTTAATTTTTACATTTGAAATGTTTAGTTCAATTTCAAATAATTAGAACAATTAAGGTAAAATCATAAATGTTGGACTCCTTTGTAAGGACAGTTTATTTTAAGTGACAGTAACTAGTTTAATTAAATAATTTGTTGAGCCAATCAAATTTCAGGGGTCTGTAGAAGAATCATTCCTTTAAATAAGCATTTGGTAATTGTAAGATCACCAACAATTTAGTATAAAATCATATGAAAACATGTAGGCTCTACACTAGGTAAAAATTACATTTAAATATCAGTCTGACTTTACATAAGTTTTGTACAATAAAATGTAAAATTATAAACTACTGTACGTTGTGCTTAATTATTTATTCTTAATTAAGGTCTCCATAATTTTTTTCACAGAAATTTGAAATATAATTAGATTTATTCTACATTAGCGCTCTTTTCCTAGATGTCTACAAGATATTTTATTGTTAAACTAATTTACGTGTAGCCTATATTATGCTAGAATTATCGCTTAGGCACTTGAATTTCTTTTCTAATAAGTTAATTTTATTCGGAATTCAATACCATTAGTTACTGCATTAAATTACAAATAAAATACAGCAAAAATCTTTAATAAACTTATAGGCTACGTAGGAAAATGTATAAACTAATCGTATGTGAATTGATATCAATCAATTATTAGCATTGATCCTTCACAAATTCAATTTATTTGTAAATTATTTTTGTTTAATTATAAAAAAATTTGAAGACTTTTTTAACGCAGTCTATGGGAAAGTTTATACAACTATATTTCAAACAATCATATTTTTACAACAATGTCTGTTACCAAACCGTCAAATTGAAGGTAAATTTGGCAAATAGTTTTTAGTCCACATATAGTAAAAGTAGGCTATTAGAAATTCAAAATATTTGATATTTAAAAATCAACATTTCGAAGCCTATCACTATTAGATTTTGAGTTTAGATATTTTAAAAAAAAATACTAATATATAGTACAAATACACCACAAGCGATACCGTTAGGGAATAAGAGCAGAGAACTTAAATACAAAAATATTGCCTATGTCTACATAAACATTTTAAACAAAACCTCGTTAGCTTTATGCATTTTTATTTTATTTTTTTTTAAGAAAGGGTGTAAAGTATCCTATAGAATATATAAGATTTATATAAGTTATTTTGTATTAAACAGTTGTGTTAAAATTATTTATCGTTGAATTTCTAAAATTTATTGAATGTTATTCTAAATTTTAATATATTGTTGAATTTAGCATTTCACTATGATGATTACAATTCAGATTTTTATGAAATATATTATTATATTGTACAGACTTTATATAGGTATAGCCTACGGCGTTTCAACTAAAATATAGCCTAACTACAGGCTACAATAAATTTAATCAATTATTCTTAGAAAGTGTGCTATTTTAACGTAGTATTATTTTTTTATTAAAAAAATAGAAAAAAAAAATAAAGCACAATACATCCTAGCAAAATTATTGATAACAGAGATAAAATTATCAAGTTTTAAGTAAACATTTTGGTATCTTCCCTAAAAGTATATTTTCACAAATCTCTGAAAAAACCACAATGTTATTGTTTATTTACTGCGTTAGACAGAAATTGAATATTAAAGGAATGAAACAAATAAATAATAATAATAGTTAATTAAATCATTTTTATGTTATCATGAATTTTTATTAAAACAATTAGGTCTGATATAATTATTTATCATAGGCCTATAGATGATTTGTAATAAACGTATGTTATTTATGTTTTCAAACTAAAATTACTCTTGATTGGAACTTACCAACAAGAGGTTGTTGGCTAGCCGCAGGTGCTCTCGCTTTCGTTACGTCTCTGGCCATAATAGCTGCTATGGAGAAATCCGTCGCCCTCGGTTTGACAACCAAACCATCTTCCTGCATAGTACCTAACAACATTTCACAGGCTCCACGAAAAATAATTAACACATTTTACAAAAACAAGGTAATCATTTCCAAATAGTCGATGTTGACAAGACTCGCAACACGCACAGACTGGCTGCACTCGGACCCACTGCGCATAACCACCGCTAGGTCGCAGGTCGATCGCCAATCAAGACACTCCCACAGCTTAGAAATAGGCGTGGTCTTGTTGATTGACAATTTTGTTGGAGGGAGGTTTAGAGGCGTGGTATTACAAACACCCTATGACAACATAACCTCAACTCTATGTGTGGTCTGTGTCACCAGCTTTTCCCTTTTGTTCTTCAAAACATAAGAGCTTAACCTTTTGTGGTCAGTCTGTCAGGACCCATTCCTTTACCCGCTGGTTCTATTTAATTATCGGTTTATGGTCGTACTACAAATATATATAGCGTGCCTAATGCAAAGTACTAAGACACGCCTCTGAGTAAACAATTACCAATTTAATGGAGTTGAATCTGAATGCCATACCAAAGATGTATATGGACTGATTTGTAAAAAAAAGGAAAACCAAGAAATATTAATATCTATGATTTTGTTTCAAAATTTAATAATTAATATAGTCATACAAACTAAGCCTATAGTTGAAGTAATAAATTTAAAAATCCAAAATATCAGGAATTAGGCTAATTAACTGACAACGCGTTATTCATTTTAGTTAAACAATAATTGCTAGTAGTTAAATTGTACAGAACAAAAAAATAGGCTGACTATAGGCTATCATAATTTCATATTTCCATTTATTTATTTACCGATAACTTATGCCTATTATGTCGAAGGTAAACCTGCTTTGCATATGTGAAATAAAGTGGAAAATCGTTATAAAATTACTGCCTAGCCTACTACTATCATAAACAAAAAATAGCCGCAAAAAGAAACAAAAATAATTTACATGGTCTACATTATTAGCTAGATACCATCAAGATAACCAACTGTATCCTAATAGTTGAATAAAATAAAATAACTAAAATTAGGCTTACACTTAATAAAATTAATTGGCCTGATGCTGTAGTGTTTTTTGTGTTTAGGTTACACAAATAATTTGATGGTTAAAATAAAAATGTTTACTTAAAAATTTCGCAGTAAAGCACGCTTCGTGATGGTGATATCTAACTTACATTTCAATTATCTCTAGGCTATATTTTGGACCACTAGGCACAAATTTGTAACCTAACAAAAATATGTCTATAGGCCTATGTCTTCCATACGTCAGTCTACCGTTAATGACGTCTTTTGCCTAGCATTATTTTAAGAACGTGTGGTTCTGTAAACTATAAATTAACTGTAAATTGTGTCCCACTGAATTGTTTGATTTTTATAAAAGCGGATATAACTTTATAAAGGAACGAATATGGGGTTCAATTTTGATTAAACTTGCAACAATTTATGTATTTTTGAGCCATGGTTATGAAATTGTCTTATCTTTGTAGGTATTTGGCCTCCTGTAGGCTATCCTTTCTCAAAAATCTAAATCTATATTGGTATTGATTAATTTCGGTGAAACTTAGGCCTACATACTTCGAGACATATGTTTTAAAGTTTGGTATCAAATATAAGTTTGTATGTAGACATAATTTGAAATAATTTTTACGTGCCAATTTTTATTAATTAAAACTAATTTAACATCGATATTTTTACGTAGTTAGTTGAGCAAGTATTTCTTGGTAGGCCTACTCGGAAATCTACGAGGGTCAGTTTAGTAGTAGGCTACTTTTATCTATTTGTATAGAAACGTCAGGTAGAGATGTTTTTTAAGTTCATAGTAGTTCTCAATAACCTATGTAAGCCTACTTCCAATATTGGTAGCTATATCTCGGTTCTAACTTTATCAACAGCTTCCATGTACCAACTTTTAATAGGGAGTCCAAAACACAAACGTATTCTACAGAATCAGTCATACCAATACCTTATACAATGTAATAAGAGTGAGGGGTACAAAAGTTGGCTGTGATGGAAGCAGAGATGAAAACTTCAAGGTCCCTAAACTTCAAGCCTTAGCATATTTTTACCCTCACGAACACGTTTGGGCTGTAGTTGTTTTCTATAACATTGGTGTAATGGCTCAATAGGCAATTGAAACAGCAAAATATTGAGGTTCATTAACACCAAGACAGCATGGAGTAGAAAGTCACAGAAGTGACATCAATGAACATTTTGATATGAACAGCAAACATAAGAAAGGTGGAGGCAAAAACTTAGCTGATATTATTTAAGTTGAATCTTTGTGGCACACTTGAGAGCATCGGCAAACTTTTCAAGTTACTCCCTTCTATTTCACCATCAGCTCTAGATTTGAGAGATAAATATTTAGGCCTAACAAATGACTTTACTCACAGCTAATATTCTTTAACATAGGCTTCACATAAATATTCCTAAGAGCAGATTTTCTCATATTCTTCAGTTCAAAATCGATAATTAATCGGTACCAGGATTTTTTACACTCTCAATTTGAATTTAATTGTGTAGTTTAAACAGTTTAACTGGAAAACAACAAGCTAGCCACATATATCGTGTAGCTTAGGGTATTTGTTTGTAAATGTTATTATAAAATTTTATGTGTAGTTTATAAATACGATTGATCTGCAAAGGTTAACTTCAGTTTTAAATACATTGTCTTAGGCTAAAGTTAGTTTTAATTTAATTACTCTTTTAAACATTACACTCTACAGCTAGCAAATATATAGGCCAAATGTTTTATACTTAGTTTAGTAAACTAATTATCTAGTTACAAGTAAGATAATGACACAATGTTGCGGGAGGAGGCCCAAAGACGAACAAATGAATTGTCATAACCTGAAAGTATTAGTTAATCGAGCTTTTTCCCCTGAAAAATTCAGCATTTCAGATTTTTGACAGTGATTTTTATTGCGTCAATAAATCGACCCGCTTTAAGCTCTCCATTCAACTGGGGGGGGGGGGGAGCACGCTTAATAATTGTGGGAACAACTACTGGAATCAATAATAGGTTAACAATTATTGACATACTCCAATCTTTAACAACAATAACATTCGAAAAACGTGAACACAATAATTATTGTTAACTTGTCTTTATTTCAACTGCAGGCCTAAACCCATTTCCTTACAAATTCATTGTTTCGTTGAGAATAAAAACCATACAAATAATCAAAATAAATTATCTAGTCTACTTAATAACGTAACTTAAGACTGGGAGATGCATCACAATAAGTGTTTATTTGTGTAATAAACAATCAAACAAATACCAATAATTAACAACGTAAAGGCATTTAACTTTATGAGAACGTCGTTTAACATGAGCCTATGAATAACTATCAAGTGCATAATAATTCAGAACAACTAATAAAGATCAATATTAATAAATAAAGTAGGCTTTAGTGGGATTTAAATAATAAATAGAAAAGATAACAAAAAATATGTAGTCTAATAACTTCAAAAATGACCATAATAGATTATTTCACGTTGTAAAAACAATAAAAGATTAATAGGTCATTTATACTTAACCTTCTTCTATTTTAGAAGTTTCTGGATTGTGAAGGATGAATCATATATATAATTAATATTTTTTATTCGGATATTCGCTATCATTTGTGTAGGTCTAAGTTTATATAAATTCCATACAAAACGTTATATAATATTGACCAACTGTAGCCTTGTAGCCTAGTGATTATTATTAACCATAAAAACTAAGAAGTCAGTATAAGATTAAAGCCTAGCAGTATGTTCAAACTAACATAAATATATTTATATTGCACAAGGTAACCAAAGTTCTGACGTACATACTCACAAAAGCAATAAAATGATAGGGAAAACCGTGTTATCTGTAGAAACTAGTAGGGTAGGCCTAAACGCTAAAAACCTATAGTTTGTGAAACTAACGAAGAAGGCTGGCTGGCATAAGGGTTGCCTCACTAACACAGATGCAGTTTTTCACTCACACAAATACAGGGAATTTACACATCATAATATTCTTTGGTGACCGGTGTGGCTCACCTACTGGACTCGCCTTCTTGCAAAATTTATTAATATAATCTTAGTTAACAATAAACATTCATAAAAGAAAAACTTCATAAGAGTGATCAAATTAGCCTACTGTAGTAGGTATTATTATTGAATAATACCTACTACAGTAGGCTAGGCTATGTTCTTTTTTCAAACATAAGATATAACGAGTGAATTAAAAAAAAAAAATACAATTTTTATTTTCCATTTTGATATAAAGTAACTTCACATTAATTGTAGTTTTCAACGGGAACCGATTGAAATCCAACCGAAGGTTCGTAACTCTAAACTCCTTATGAAAAAAAAAGAGTAGGCTATTCTAATGCTCAATAATTTAAATTACGTAAGGCCTATTTATTCCTTTTTTCGCATTATACAATATATCTTAAAATCTAGGCTTAAACACTAGTCTACCGTTCCAAAAACAAAAATAGTTTTAACATAGTTTATATCCAGTAGAGTTAAAAACGTAGGCCTACTGTCAAGACGTTCTATATAGGTTAAGTCCACCAAACTCCAACGCTACCACATATCTCTATAAATAGTCCACCAATTGCTTTTTTTAATATAACGATGCAAAGATATTTAACTTAATTATTAAAATTTTAAGAAAACCAAAATAATATTATTTTTATTGTTCTCAGATTGTAGATCTACTTATCCCTTTTCCTTCTTGCGATTACAGTTGTATCATGCTCATTAGCTAACAATCAGATCCAATATTTATATAACCTAATAATTTTATAAAAGCATATTTAAATAGCCTTATAATATAAAAACAAGATAATTTAACCTTTATTTACTATAAGTTAGGCTATATCTACTTGTACTTTCAAACTTGTTCTTAAAACAAAATGTAAAATTTTGTTAAAATTTTTATTAAAAGTAGATTCATAAGACCCATAGCAGTTTCTTTTGTGAGACCTATAATTTTTAGGCATAGCAAACTTCGTACAACAAATTTATTCAGACCTTCTTGTTTCATTTATATTAATAGTCTACTTTTTTTTTTACCAATAACTGTTTATTCTTGAATTTTTGACACTTAGCATCAACAAATTGAATTTAGATCTTTTGGAAATAGGCCTACATTCTATAAATATAGCCTAATAATAATATTTGAAAAGTTAATTTTTATATTGGTCACTTAGGCCTAACCCTTCCAAATTTGTCTATTATAGACTATGATAAAATTTAACTTGCTTAACCAGATTTAAAAAAGTAGTCTATGCTATGTCATAAAATTAGTTGACGAGATCACCAAACAAAAGGGAAATTTAACACTTTATTTTCGTAAAAATAAAGTAGACAAAACTTTGTTAATAGGCTACTTATTATTTTTGTAAACAGTACGATTAATTTAGACATAGAATATAAGATGTTTGAGCAAATGAAGCTAAATAAATTATTGCCTATAAATATTTCAAAAACTCTTTCATCTCCAAAACCAAATGAAAAATAAAAAAACTATTTGTCACGAAAAATTTCAGTTCGATGGTTGTCAAACAAAAATTGAAAATGAACCATAAGTCTAAATTTGTTTCACATGACTCTTCAGGATAAATAGTATGTGATTAAAATCTTTATAAAATCTTATTAGCTATCAAAGTTAATCTTTAAATTAGTTATATTTTTTACTTGTGATTTTGTACACAGGTTTGAGTTATTATTCTTCACATTTTCTTAAAGTTTGAATGCAATCGGTAGAGCTGATTTTGAAAGATTACGGATTTTATAACAGCTGTGTTGTAATTTTGGGTTTTTTTACAGATTATCAGAAAAATCTGTAATTTTTGAGAGATGTAACCGATAAGCTACGTTTTGCTCCGGTCCTTAGATGCTTAGTTGAGCCAAATTAGATAGAATTTTGATTCATATTAAAAAAGAAATCTCTCGATATATTGCAAAAACATGCGCATATACCAAATTTTATTATGTAGTGCACTGCACAAGTACAGACTTTTTAAAAATCACATTTTTTTACTCAGAGGACATACAACCGGTTTTATCTGCAATAAATTAGGCATCGGTTTTTTAATCAATCATTTAAACTTTCTTTATATTAGGATCTAATTGATAAAATAGTGGATAAAATGAGAAAAACTATTTGGATAATGTAAATATAAAATTACCAACCTTTTTCATATGATTCACTATATATAAAGTGAACATAATATTTATAAATTCGTATGAAATGAAATAGATAGTGGGAAAACATTGTGCAAACTTTCTCTCTCACCCATCCCCAGAATCAAATAAAAAGTAATCAAAAATCTCAGTTCGGTTGTGAATCAAATAGTGAAAAAGGACCATGGTCGTCTATGAAAAACAAAATAGTTTTGCGCCTACATTAAAATAGGACTTGAACTTATTTAGCTTGTGCCATAAACAAGTCTTTAGTGTAAATAGTTTTTCATTCAAATCGGGCTTTTAATGACGGCGGTTAAGGTACAATTTTATGTTTCCCAATTATTCCTGAATCATTTTTTTTTTATTTGTGATGTTACATAAGGGTTTTGTTCATTAGGTTGAACGAAATTGGTAAAACCGATTTTGGGAAATTAAGTCCTCTTTATGACAATATCATGATTGATTTATAAACTTACGAATCATCATTTTTATGACCAATAAGTTTTGTTTGGGTAAATAGAAGCTATACTTTAGCAAAACTTGATAAAAATCGTTATAGACAAGTCGATTCTGAGAACGTCGAAATTTTGTGTTTTTTATATTGGGCAGTTTCCCCTCAAATTTAAAGTTATCAACAAGTTTTTTTAAAGCTCTCTAGATATGGCTAAAATTTCCCACACACTAAATTTGATTAATATCGTTTCACGCCTTCGGGCTGTAGAGTACTGGACATACCACACGCATAATTATAAAAACCAATTTTTATATTCAGGTAACCTCAAAACGAATATGCACGCTAAAAACACGACTTGGTTTTGACCAATCATATAGCTTTTTATATAGCCTACAACGTACGTAGGCCTATGTGAGAAAGTAAATAAATACAAATAAATAAATACATTAAATAAAATTAAGCCCAAACAATAATTTTAGCCACACAACTTATTAAACAAACCCCAGTTGCCAACTTTTAATAACAAAATCCCTTCCAAGGAGTCTAGTATAGAACGCATTTAAGTCACCTGGAGCAAATGCATTTGGACACGACAACGAGGCTGCCTATCGTTCATGATACAGATATTGTTTCGGTTGATAGAACTCAACATTTTGTTGTAATTCGGGGGGAGGGGGTGGCGATTCATGTTCATTTTCCAATTAAAAAACCAAAAATTCAGTTAAACCTTGAAGAGTGTTATAGGAAAAAAATAAGACATCGATCAATAGTTTCAGTGTCTCCTGAAATCAATAAATAAACAAAACTTCTTCCTATTCTTTTTTTTAATGCTGAAAAGAATCAAAAATATGAAAAACTCCACTTTGTTCCTTACTTTCAGATGGCAGTTATTGTAGCTGTATATTGTTGGCATAAATCTCTTTGTAAAGTAATTCTTTGAACGAGTGTTTCTTGGTACTCGGAAATCTACGAGGGACAGTTTAGTAGTAGCCTACTTTCATTTATTTGTAAGATAGAAACATCAGGTAGAGATATTTTTCAAGTTCATACTAGTTCTCAATAACCTAAGTACTTACCGATATTGGTTGCTATATCTCGTTCCAACATAACTGCTAACCCGGGTTTGGATTTTATCAGCAGCTTCCATGTACCAACTTTTAATAGGTAGTACAAAACACAAACGTATTCTACAGAATCAGTCATACCAATACCTTATACAATGTAATAAGAGTCAGGGGTATGAAAGTTGGCTCTGATGGAAGCAGAGATGAAAACTTCAAGGTCCCTAAACTTCAGGCCCTAGCATATTTTTACCCTCACGAACACGTTTGGGCTGTAGTTGTTTTCTATAACATTGGTGTAATGGCTCAATAGGCAATTGAAACAGCAAAATATTGAGGTTCATTAACACCAAGACAGCATGGAGTAGAAAGTCACAGAAGAGACATCAATGAACATTTTGATATGAACAGCAAACAAGAAAGTTGGAGGCAATAACTTAGCTGATATTATTTAAAAAGTGATTAAATAAAACAGGGCCAAGTTGAATCTTTGTGGCACACTTGAGAGCACCGGCAAACTTTTCTCTTCCATCTCACCGTCAGCTATCGATTTGAGAGATAAATATTTGGGCCTAAAAAATTATTTTGCTCACTGCTAATCTTCTATAACATAGCCTTCACATAAATATTCCATCGAGCAGATTTTCTCATAGTCCTATTCTTCACATCAAAATCAATAATCTGTCGGTACTAGGATTTTTGTTACACTATCAATTTGAATTTAATTGTGTAATTTAAACAGTTTAATAAATTGTGGTTGTTGTGAACTTTAATTTGCATATTCTATGTGGCCAAAGTTTATGGTATAATATATCTTCCATAATACTAAATAGCGGTCAAACTTCGTTTTCAGAGGGGAAATATTATTTTATAACATTTGGAATAGGCAAACAGTTCACCCCCAAAAGACTCTTGGGTAGTTAAGTGGTGGCCAGTGTTTGAGATTCATTAGAATGAAATTTTGTACAAAATATTCGTGACAATTACGGCACAACTCTATTATTTCGTTAATTTCAAAAAACTTTGAAAAATTACTGGTGTTTTCATAGAATTTTTCGTGTAAATTTTCATGTTCTACATTAATAATATACTGTACAATTTTCATAAAATCAATATTTAATGAGTGAGGATATACGCAAGTAAAAAATAAAGAAAGAATTATTTTTTATAAAATAAAAAAAATAATCAGATTATTATTTCCCAAGTTGAAATAGTAAAATTTTAAAAGCAATCAATAATATATTTTTTGTTTCAATGGCAGTATCCGATTGTTTTTAAAACTGTTTACTAAATTAAGGTACGCGGAATCAAAGTAACATAACCTCAAATGTTTCAATATTCGACTTGCTCTATCATATAATGTTGCTAATAAATGTCATTTCCACCCGTTTCATAATTAATTAACAATTACTGTCAATTTTTATACATTTTGGATCGTCCCTTCAGTTTTTATTTAATAAACACAGGTTTACATACAATTACAGTAATAAATATTCATAAAAAATAATTAAGCGTCAGTAATACAAACATTGAAGTGACTTTATGGTTTCCTCTATTGGAGTTTGTGATGTGTTTAGGGAGGCGTAGCGGAGGGTAGAGGGTGGAAACGTAGGGATGGGGGTGCAGACATGAGGAAGGTGTCTTTATTTCCCGAGAGTATCGCCGCCAAATGGAGGTGTCCTCGGATATTGCTTTCGTACATTCCAAACAACAAATATCGTACCGCACAAAATGAAAATGCAAAAACAATTCTGTGGTAAATGAAATAGAAACGACTAATAAACCCAGTCGTTATTTTAGTATCGTTATAAAAGAGTTGTGTCCTTCCTTATTAATCTATTATTTGCTTAATATTTTAATTATGTAGGGTATTATAGGCTACATGCGTTATAAAATCTTAGCTTCAGACGTTCAAATATTTACATTGTACTAAATCTGGCCATATGTCTTAAACGGATTTTATTTAGTTTGTTGAGCTATATATATTCATAATAATCAAAAGAATTTACTTTGGTTGTTGGCCCATTCGGATAAATATTTATTAAATAACCAACGGATCATATGATGCTGGCTATTCGTAATATATTTCAAAATCATGGAACGAATATTACATTATTTGTTGACCTATTTGGTTATATAAATTATTAATTAACAAAATAAACTAACTATTCTTGCTTGTTTTGGGAGTAGTCTATTTAGTCATATATTTTCAAAATAGTATAACGGGTTACTTGTTTGTTGGTCTGTTTGGCCATATAGCCTATATTCAAAATAATCTAAGGGATTTTATTTTATAAATAATTTGTCTTTAAATTCCTATAATATGGTTAAACGTGTTTATCTCATTTATGAAACTTTAGTTTATTAATCTCAGGGCATATATTCCACAAAATATCAATATCATTAAAAAAGTTCAAATTTCAAGTAGCCTACATATATCAAAAAATTTAAAGAAGAATATATAAGCTATATAAACGTAAATATTATTAATAAAACAACACCTGTTCTACAAGGGTTTTTCATCTTAAATTAGATTCATTAAAGACATAAATAAATATATAGCCTATGGCAAAAAGTAAATGTATAATCGAATAATCGCAATGCAAATTTAGTATCACATGTGAAAGAAATTGGGAAAACATAAATGATAGAATTATAAAAAAAGGAATGAGGACCTTACTTTTTTACTGATGATTTAATTTTTTAATTACAATATTAGTATTATTATATAGGCCTAAGAGTTTTTTTATTAACTGACAAATATTAATGTATGATTTAGGCCTAAACAGAATTTTTTAAATTTATATCCAGGTGAAAATTTTTAACGTTTTCTGTTTCACTTGAAGAAACAACCATTCCTTCCAGGAAAATTAGTTTTCCTTCTGAATATGTTAATTTCTTTTTCGGAAGAAAGTTAAATATCTGAGGAACTATGAAAAAAGAAATTTAAATAAGGTTTAATTCGTCTTTGGTATTGTTCTGTTGAAATAGAGACATCTTACCTATTGACTCTATATTAATTTTGGGATATATAAAACACCCACTTTTATTTTTTTTAAATTCTGAACTTTAAAAATGTAAAGATGTTGGAGACGGATTCATTTAATTGTACAAATAGATGAAATTAAAGGTAATTAATAATTGACTTACAATGAACCTAATACAATTTCTGCTTGAGCAAAATAATTTTAACTGTAGATTTGTAGAATTTTTCATGAAAACTAATTATATATAGGATAACTGTCCATGGGGGGGGGGGGGTTAACATTTTTAAATGATTGAACAAATGACATATTTCAACTTGTAGGCCTAATGATTTTAGGTCCATTGCTATTTACTTTGGGTTTTATATACCACAAATAGATAAATGGAATTTATTTCGTTTGTCAGTTGGTTTTATTTTTTAAATAGCTAAACGAATTTTAACTTGTTTTTAGGCCTCATAAGTTATATTTTTCAAATACTGCTGAATTAAAAATTTATTTGTAAATCTAATTTTGATATTTATTTATCAAAATATACAATCGCTTTTTGTTTGTTGTATTGCCAAAAATAACTGGACAGAGGTTATTTTGTGTGAATAGATTGGAACCAAATTATGTCAGTTTGTTTAAAAGAAATTACAGCACCTTATCATTGAGATAATTTTCACAAAACGTGTCAAGAAATAAATTTAGACTAGGCCCTACTATATTTCAAAAGTCAAGTCATAATCTCTTTTGTATTTTTTATACCGCGTGTAGGCTACGGGGAATTTAATGATAGGGTATAACAGGTGTTCAATCAGAAATTGTATCTAAATATATTTTTAATACCAATCTTGAGTAACCACTATACATGGAGTTTTTCTTAAAGGCCAAAGTAGGCTATTTGTTTTATTCTTTTTTTACAGATTACAATCAGCCTAATTCTAAAGATCTAATATTTCTGACTGAAATATTATAACTGTCATTTTCCACTTCTATGTTAATCCGGCAAGTAGCTTAACATTATGGATATTTGCTTTATTTTATATAAGATTTAAACCGTATCCACTATTCTAAGTATTTCTTCAAGTGACTGTACCTACGTAATGGTGGAGGGGGGGGATGTAAGTGTCGAGCCGAGAAATTCGATGCTATACCTAGTAACGTAAACTTCAATCTTCATATTATTTCCTCGAGTGCTTGGAATTGGCAGCTCTGTGTCGAAGCTTTCAGGATATTGAGTTCCTTTGTGATATTGATATTCTACATGTGTGGTTCTTGCAGTAGGCTTAGATATAAAATATTTATTGACCGCCTATCTATACCCTATACCGTTGGAATAATTGAGTTATGACATTGTAGTGAGAATGTTAAACTATTGAAATATTAAAATAATTAATATGTTAGGCTACAACACAAAAATTTGCTACGTTTGTAACTTTTATGTAGGTACTTTTGTGTAACTACAAAATTATGTTAAATGAAACTATCGATGACTATATAAAAAAAAGAAGTTATTATTCTAAATGATTCCAGTCGAGATTAATTTTCAGTTTTTGTAAATTCTTCATGAATGACAATGTTAGCCTACATTTGAATGGTTTAGGTGTTTAACTTTCGATTTAAACATCTATTGTTTAGTTTAATGATAACTATATAAGCTTGCTTACGATAATTAAACTTACGACAATTGTTAATGTATGTTTACGATAACTGATGTATCAAAACTTTATTATTTTTGAGTCGGAAAATACTAAAAGTTGGTCAAGTAACTTAGCCTACCTTATATGAAAGACGAAAGAAATCTAACCCAAGACTACATGAAAAAGATGTCGAACCAACAGAATCGCTCTGGACTGCCTCACTATGGGCCAGCATCTGATGGTATCAGAACTTTAGGTGAGACGGTGACCATTCCGTTATATTTGGGGCTCTAAAATGTAGAATACTCACAATAAAATAGCCTTGACAATGTATAACCCCATCTTAATTTGATGCTAAAATTAAAATAATTTTGTATCAATAGTTATAAAAGGAGGTAAATCTATCACTCGAACATGAAATCTTCCTCCTCTCCCTTTCCTATTCTGACTGTCGCTAGTAAATAATAAATGTATTAGGCCTATTTTAATATGCACTACCCACCTAATTTATAACACATAGGCCTATAGCCTAAAATGATTCAGTTTGTTTTGTTGGTAATACACCTAGTAGTTATTGTTGTATTTATTGGGGTTTTCAGTAGGCCTACCTACCAAAAGTGTTTGAGCAGTTTTTATTTGCAATGTTTTCTTAGTGGGCAGTCCCATAGGCGATAATTTAGATGTATTTTATTAATTTTCTTTAAATTGAAACTGGAAATTATATTAATTTTTGTATAGGAAAAATTCAGGTGTACCATTTTGATTGTTTAAGTTTAAATGATTTAATTGAGGGAATTTTGTAATCATGTCATTTGAGTTGAAATTGTATTTTTACGAATCTAAAAGTAGGAAATAAACTCTACATAAAATAATTTTAAAGTATAATATTTTTATAGCTAATAATGATATGAGAGTAGGCCTATGTTTTACAAAATGGAGAAATAAAATTTTAATATCTACATAAAACGTAAAGGAGATTTCCAATGTTAAAATTTGTGTGTGGCTATTTAAAAAAGTGTTTTTATAGTTGGTTTGTGAGGAATGAGGTCAAAATAAAATTATCATCATGCAGGCTTAAATAGGTCCATAATCTCATTTCCGTCTAGTAGGCCTAGAGGCTTACTTCATTATAATTTAATTTATTTTCTTTAGATATATTAATTAAACAAATTCAAAGTTAATTATAGTTTAGACAGATTGAAATTATGAACAATAAAACAAAGTAGACGCTACAACTAATTGCGACAACAAAATAACTCAGCAACAAAAATAAACAAGACGAAAATAGCCTAATAGGCTGAATTATGGTTTATTATACTTCAATTGAGCCACCAGGGTATTTGATAAATACTACAAATAAACTATTATTCATCGATAAAATAATAAAAGGCCTAACATATAGGCTATATAACAGCTTTAATCAAACGCGTTTTAAGAGTTTATTTAACATCTTTTGACAATAAGAATCACAACTGTACATAATTTGGCCAATGACAGTGACGGAGGCGTGGCCTGTTGTTCATAGTTTCAAAGTCCAAACTTTGAATTCAAGTCTTTAGTCAATATCTGTCTGACTAATATAATTTCATTTGAATTTTACTTTCTATTAAAAATATTTAAATTTCAAAACAATTTATCAACATCTATAGAGCGAATGAACAATTTTGATTTTGTATTTAACTTGACACATTTTCAAATAATTTATAGCATATAATACAAATATTTATTATTGTTAAATCCCTACCCTAAAATGTGAAATAACATTCGTTTTAAAAGTTCATGAATTTCAGATAATGTAAAAATTATCTCACTGCAATTCCTTAAAAATATTTATTATATAGTTTTTAACTTTCAATAATTAATTTTTTTAGTAACTTTTAAGGCTGAAAATCCATCTTTACAGATAGTAGATTATCTCTGACAGTCGATACATATTCATGGTTGTTTTAAGGGCTAACTTCTCGGTCATCCTTGACTTATAAAAAAATGAAGAAAAGAAGAGACAATAAATAAACCTACCCCTAGAATAATCTAATAACTTCAGGGTCGGAAGAGAAAAAGGGTCGGTCATGAGGGTTCTGATGAAAAATATAAATTAATAAGTTTTAACCCAAGACTATGTGAAAAATGGTGTTGATTCAGTTAGTGTACCCCGGAATTGCCAAGTCTGTAAGACCTACTTATTATCGTATCCCCTGAGTAGCCTGCCTTATATTTACAATTATTACCGCATCTACTCTTTTCGCATTGTGTAGGCTAAAGGCCTATTTTACAAATGATTAAGCCCTCTTCACGCAGGCTAAAATTGTGTCTGATATATTTGCTAAACTCAGATTTGAAGCCTGAACAAACACCCATATATTATCTGTCACTGCCGTAGGTCTGCCGAGGTTAGACAGGTGTCCTAAAGTTATTTTAATGACCTGTGTAGGATTTGCAAATTTTAACTCGTTGTCAAAACACATCCTGATCTAAACCTGTTGAGTCATCTTTCCTGAAGCAATTTTTACATTAGCGAAACGTTTATTTATTTATTTTTATATAAAAGATTTGAAAAATGAATGGAATTCTATAGGGATTTGTTATGTGTGGGGAGTGTTCGTCCAACAATGGGCCTAACTAGCACCAGTGGCGACTCTAGCGTTAATGTGAGGAAGTAGCCCCCTGCCGTGAGGCTAGATCATAACTTACTAAACCATGTTCAGCAACGAATGGAATTTCACATTCAACTGAAGTTATTATTTAATAAAATAAAGCTACCGGAGTTGAGATCTTCAACGTGTTCCACAACAGAATGTTTCTTTCTGATTCCGTAGGCCTACATAGTTGGTGCAATAAACAATAAAAAAACAAAGTCAAAACAACAAGAGATTTAAATAAAACAAGTTTATAATAAACAAATTTGAAACTAACGTGTAATACACGTCATGGAAAAGAGTAGCTTAAATAACATGTAAACAGATAGAAGACATTTATGAAAAACCTATAGATATTTCATAGACTATCCACTCTTTCTATAACTACTTTCATATCTGCAATGCTATGCCTATTGCAAAACAAAAGTTATTAAATCCGGTTTAAAGAATACTCAAAGAAACACGGGATTGGATACCGGGATAATACTACAGTATTATTAGTCTAAATTGTACATAGTATGATAGTAAAGCTTTGGTATTTTTAGATGGAACGGAATTGAATAAGATAGAACATTATGTTTATGCTTTTTTGACTTCGGACTTAATTATTAGAAATTAAAATGTTATTTTTCGCTAAAAATTTAATATACAATGTAAATTCTTAAACAATTGTCATACTAGTAGACTAACTAGTTTATATAACAAAAAGAAAATAATTAAAAGAAATAGGTTGTAACTGCCCTAAATACTCTTTAAATTAGACCAAAGAATTATCAATACATTTTTCTCAGTGTTATTATGATTTGAAACTGTTATTTTAAAGTTATATTCAGGTGGTTTTAAATTGTAAATCTAGAAATATTTGTTTGATGTACACGAAGAATAAAACAAGGGTGTGACTGCTTTAAATAAGTGTACTCCTAGTTTAAGCAATGGTTAAACAGGGGCAAGGTATTATATTACTAACATAATAGGTATATTTTAGGTAAAAAGGCCTACATATTATGTTATATCGTACATAATATTAAGAATTCATAACTTTTAACAAGTGCAGGTTATGCATGATAATTTGTGTTAGAATTTTATATGTTTTGTGATATGTGTATGAACTATGTGTCAAGTGTTTATGTTATTAACTGGCCTGATGATGCTGCCTATGGCAGCGAAACATGTAGCGAATAATACAATATAAACAAATACAAAAGGAACTACTATCGACTTCTAATAAGGTATGTTAATTAAATAATATTAAGGGTTTGCAAAATTTTCTCTATAGGAGCTAGAACTACAGGGAAGCTAGTGAATATATTGTTGTTTCAATCAATCTCTAGATTTAAAGACAAGTTTGAAGAACTGACTATATCATAAAATATTTGTTGTGATTTTAGGGTTTTATATCATACCTATGTTATTAGTTTTTATAATTATTTTTATTTAACACAATTTGGCGTAAAATAGTGAAAGAAAATCAATAAAACGTCAGTTTTGATCAAAACTTTTTACGTTTCTATCATTATTATAACGCTTAGTCAAAATCAAAAGTAAAATATTGATATTTATTTCTGGAGAAAGGCTATAGGCCTATAAAGATATTTAAGATTTCTTAATTAACGAAAATCCGATTTATTGATAAACAATTGTCATAACTTGGTAAATTTAATTGTAAAGCTTTTTGTAATAATTAAGAGATGATATAATTCTTTTATAAAATCACGATTATAATGTTTTCACTAAATATTGTATTTTCCAAACTATAAGCGGGGAAAGTACGCAACCCTGCGCGCGCCGACTTAGGGTAGAAAATGACCAAAGCTTTAAATAGTCATAACCCCTTCAATTTTAAACTATAGCAACCGTTTAAGAAGAAAATAAAGTTTTAAAAATTATCTACGTAGATAGGCCTACGAAAAATAGGTCTTCTGTAATAACTGTGTATTGTAAATGTTTCGTAGGCCTATCTAGCATTGTTTTTTTCAGTTATTTAATTATTAACCAATTCGTTTTCTGATTGACCAAAAAAACTTTAAAGTAGAGGCCAAAACGAGCCTTTAAAAAAAACCAGTCAAAATCCTTTTTCCTGCAAGTGATTCAAGTAAAATATACTAGAACCATTAAAATAACTGTAAAGTAAGTTATTTATTGTTTCTTGTTTGTCTTCATTTTCCTTTTATTTTATGCCACGACTGGTTCATTTTATATTCTTTTTACAATGACTCTTTTTTCGTTCAATGTATATATAGTTTATATTGGAGTATTTGGAGTATTAGAGAAAACTATACAATCAGTTTAAATTAATGTAAAGGTATTCAATAAAGAATAAAAATCAAAATACATACAACAGGATTTTGGAGAAAAAAAATCATCCAAAACCATGTGCAGGATAACAAACAAACAAAACACAATTCTCACAAAAAATACGCCTAAGTATCAGACGCGTTTCAACGAGAAGGTCGTCCTCTTCAGTGATACACTAGCTATACGAATCAAACTATAATCACAGAATCTTTGAGAATTGTGTTCTGTTTGTTTGTTATCCTGTATAATTTGTCTCATTAGTCAAGCTCAACATTTAATACAAAACCATGTGGTAAATTATAAATCTAAACAGATTTTCTTTCCCAAACATTTACATTACAAAATTCATGTAATATACATTATCTAACGTATTTTTTGAGATTTGACTATAGCAGCTCAATCGGGTTATAAGTGGCAATGGTATAGCGGTAGAAGGATAACTGTTCTAACTCGATGCTTTGGTGTTTATATGTTGGCAAGCGTGGTGTGTGTTAGACGAATGAGTTGATAAAACTTCGGCTTTCATAGATCTTCACTTTTGCAGCCATTTCTTCATATCTACTTTCGGGGTTGATAAAGTGAGCGGATTGTTCTTTTTTTCTAGAATGGTAGAACGCATTATTCATTACGATTGTCGATCCAGATGGAATTGAAGGAAGCAATGAGTTGTAAAACCAGTTTTGTAAAACCTCACTGCTCATTTTTTTACGGTAATCTTCAGTTTTTGTACATCCAAATATTAATGGTGATGCATTAATCCAGTTACTACTGCTTCCTGCATAACAAACAATAAGTCTTAATCCTTTTCCTACAGGAATATCTAGAGTTGATATCACTGAGTCTTCGTTCCATCCTCTCTTCTTACTATCATTTTTGTTGATACGAAAGTTTCACCTAAAAATATTCTCTTATTGAAATCAAATTTTTGAATTTTCTGAGAAACCTGCTGCTTGATAGATCAAATAACGGGTTTTCAAGAAGAATCTTTCTACGGTTAAATAACTAGTGTTTAAATCCCAACTCATGTAATATTTTTCTGAGGGAATTTAACCCACCTTTGAATAAATCCTTTCGGGAAGAGACGAGTCTACGAAGAATACATGTATACATCTTTACGTTCTTAGTACGTGTCGATGTGATCTCGAAACTCAACGTGTGACTTCTCATTTCCTGACTTTCTTCCTTGGTGTATTGAGAGAGAAGAAATACTTTATAGTCGCTGGCTTTGTACTTGTACTGGGTCGTTTTCCATTTCGACATTTTCGATAACAACGTCGCAGAAATTGTCTGTAGTGTTCACGTCTCTATCACTTCACTGTCCTCAAAGATGTGTTGCATGCCTCACGCGCCCATTTTAACTTTGTCAACACTTATTAAAGGTCTTATTACAATAATTTTCTCTTCCGGAAATACTGAATGACTGCCGCTATCACTGTTCTAGCTTGTCCATTTAACATTTCGAGATTTTTCACGGAACTCCAGTAAAACATTCCATACAAATGAACTATTTGCTTAAATACCAGTGCATACTTGAGTGTTTTTTTTTTTTTTTATATGACGAACATAAATAGCCTCTCAATATAATCAGAGAGCTTTAGCGTTTAAAAGGGTTAAATTTATGAAAGGGCAATTTCTCCAAGTGAGTGGGAGGTTACCATTTTTTTACTGTCATTCTGTACATAAATCACAATTCGATTTGTTATTCTCTTAAAACTATTATCATATAAATAGCGAACTTCGTCCAAGTATCAATCTGTAGAGATGTCACCTTGTAAAAGTATCAATCTGGAGCGATGTCACTTTGTGCAAATGTTCAAATCAGAAAATTTCGAGATTTAGTATGGTAGAGAATGCGGAACTGCTCCATTAACCATTTAAAACAGGACAATTTTTTGCAGTCTGTTTTGAGTTTTTGTATTAGATTAAAATTTTGAGGCGTTCTTAACAGAAAAGTATGTTTCTGAAACAATATCTAAATGTAATATTCTTAAGACTGCTTTCTTATAGTTTAAATAATTTGTCTGATTTAATGTTTGATATGTGGAGGAGTGTTTTTAATGTTCTTAATAATGTATTAATAATATAATATTCTTCCGTCATCAGAAGGGATAATAATAAATTGATTTTGAAATTGAATTTATTGATTATTATTAAGTTTTGACTCTTATGGAGACACTTATAGTGAGTATGTTTTCTTGGATTAGATTCCTCTCTTTCATTTTTTCTTTGACCAACTCTAGTTCTCTTATGAAGTCTGTTTTATGCTAATTGGTGGTTTCCATTCCTACATTTTATCAAGCCACTTATCTGTTAACAACCCTACTACGTATCCGAAACAGTCATTTCATATCTTATTTTCTTACGTCTCTTTCGTCAACGTTTTCATTCGTTCATAACCATCACCTTTGTACAGTACCTTTGTTCATGCCCACCGCTCCAATTTTTAACCTATATTTGTTTTTATCTCCCAAACCCAATCTGTAAGTTCTGATCCACTTAACGACAGTTTTGTAAATTAAAATTTTATTGACTTTGTATGTGTTCGTACTCCACAATTGACCTATAGCTATTCTTGTCTTTATCTTTTCCTGCTTCATCTTCACCTTCACTACTTGAAGGTACTCTGTATCTAATAGACTATAAAAATTCTATATAATTTGTATTAATGTCTTTAAGATTAATTTAAGATTTAGAGTTTGTAATTTTTAAAATGACCAGCGACAGGTTTTTTTAAAGTATTGACTTGAATAAAGACATTCTTAAACTGAATATATTTAAACTTTAAAAGATATTTTATGTGTGACTTAAACATGAGGTTGTTTTGTACGATGTTTATTGTTTATAAAATAAAACCAACTTTCACCACACACATACAAGAGTACATTCCACACTAAGAATGTAAACTGCTACAACAATACAGAGAATGAATGAAGGCTACGATTTCATTGAACGACGCTTCGCGTAGGCGAGAGTTTGTCAACTATTTTAAGTCAGAAGTTGTTTTTTATGATCCAACCAGGTCCACACAATCATAAAATGTTGACTTTATGGAAGCTACATTTAATTGGTGTCCACACTGCTTCTATCTAATATATATAACACCTTATACCACACCTTGGTAGAGATATTATTAATGTGCTTCAAGGGGAACATCCTGCTTTGCTTGACTTTACTGCTACCTTTGTCAAATGCTTTAACAATTTGATGGCTTTAACTTTACAATGTGAGTTTATATAGTTTCCATGACGCACAGTCTTGCATTAAACTTGGTAGTTGTCTGGTATACTCCAACCTCTTGGTAGTAATTCTTTATTCTATTATTATTCAAAAAAAGAGAAATAATAGAGTTACAGCATAGTAGAGACAGTTTCATTACATTAAAAATGTTTAATAATTCAAAATTTAGTAGAATCACTTATTAATTAAATGAAAACCTCTTTACAAGAACATTTAGATTTCCATACGAGTATGCAAACGAAAATATTAATTTGAAGAGGTTATCGCAGGTAGGTGGTCAGCCTGAGGAGCTGTGATTCGTTCTTAATTACCATACATCCTCACAAAATCAATTTGTACAACCCTTGTACCTTTTTCCGTCTAATACGTTCACCTGTAGGTATTTATAAACCCATAAACGAACAATAACTGCGAAGGAAACCTATTGATATCTAATTAATGTCGACATTTCAAAAAAGGAATACAAAATTTAAATGCATGGTGCTAGTAGGATAGAAGGGTTAAGTCAGGCGGGGGTGAAGTAGGAAGCTATGAGGAGATGTCAATCTGCCCCCGCATGCGCACTAAAGTGAAATTTGTGCATTCACTACACTCCTTCAAGTCTAGTTTTTTATCTGAATGTATCATGAAGTCACCTACGTGGAAACGACCTGTCCTTAAATATTAGCTCGTATCTTTTTAATTCTCTATGTAAACATCAATGTTAATTAAATGCCACTTTATGATTCTATTTCACTTTTGAGTATCTATTTGTATCAAAGAGAAAAGACAAATAAATTTGTGTAGATTGCATCCTACGTGGCCATTTTACTTCTTATTTTACATAAATGTAGATACCATTTTTTGATCTTAAATGTTCAAACATTTCCTGGATGAAGGCGTCGAGAAACATCCAATTCCTACAGTCGTCAATGGATTTTTGCCCCTAAACTTTCCTTCCGTAGCGATTAAATCAAATATGTTGTCATTTTTTGTAAAATATTATCACTTTCTTAAACGACGGTGTTGAAATTATTGTATATGATAATCCTAGTCATAAATATAGCTAAATTTAGACCAAGAAACAGTAGATGAAGTCATCTGAAGACACTTTGTTCATGGGATAGATTTGAACCGCTAAAAACAGTTCAAAGTAAAAAATGTGGTTTTAGATTTTGCATTCTAGCCTATGTAAAATAATTAAGGAATATTTTTAACAACGATAAAAGCATCTCATCACCTAACCAATCATACAAGTCTTTCCTAAATACAAAATTGCGTTAAAAGAACATCCACATTTTCTCATGCGTGTATAATTATTTAAAATTACTCCTATATTTATAAGAAAAACAGTTGTCGAGTAAATAATAGGATAATTATTAAAGAATTTAACACGTACCAGATATTTTCATCGCCAGGAGCTGATGCATGCAATATTACAAGATTAAAAACGACAACGGCGCTATCCTATATAATTAAGTAGTCTAGCAACACCAAATTAAATCGAACAGGTTAGGTCGGCGGAGTCTTTGTGCGATCTAGACAAAAAATAAATAACTGTTGCGGCACATGTTTAAGATGCTTAATGAGCAATTAGCAATGGCGAACGGAAGGAGCGCTAATCCTTCCGGAACGTCCAATGTCCTGACTCGCATAATAATATAAGATAGCGCCTTAATTTACAAGGAAAATTCACGCAATAAAAATATTGAAGAAGGAAAAACTGGTCTTGCCGAGTGTTCATGTTAAACGGCTTTGCTATCAATACTTCCCCTACTTGCTGACAATTAATTATTATACGAATAATTTGATATGTTTTAAAGGTTAGGGTTATCAAAGTTTCTA
Organism: Aphrophora alni; assembly: GCA_963513935.1. Taxonomy (NCBI): domain Eukaryota; kingdom Metazoa; phylum Arthropoda; class Insecta; order Hemiptera; family Aphrophoridae; genus Aphrophora; species Aphrophora alni. Next base: position 59,529,397 of record OY740771.1, read on the forward strand.
ACTATCAATAAGACATCCACTTGCTGAACTTTTAATACAAATAATTTGATATGGTTTAAAGGTTATCAACGTTTCTGGTTATTAAAACTTTTTCCACTAACTGAAACATTGTATAGAAATATTTTTATTCTTTTTTGCTTTGGTGTTATCGTTTGTGCTAAAACTATGACGACACAAGGATGACAAATCAACAATCCTTTTCCCCTCTAAACGATTTTAGATCAATCTAAAAACTCCGGAAGTAGATTTTTTCTTATTTAACATACTTATCCTATAGGCTACTAAATATGTTATAAAAGTAATACATACCTAGCCTATTATTAGTTTAATAAAAGACTGTGCTGTTAAAAGTTATGACTCTGAGCTCTATCTTTCTATTGACAATATATATTTAACCTGTGTATCACTAATACACAGTCCTCAGATCGATTTTAAAAAATCGGATCATTTTTACCAGGAATTTTATTGTATTTTTGGATTTATTTTAATATAAACAATGTTATTTTTTTAAATGACTTCGATAGGGTGGAAAAAATAATAATGATTTTTTTTTCTTTTTTTTTTTTTTTTTTTTCAGTTATAGGAATTAGCTTAAAAACTTTAAATGGGCTTTCCAAAAGGCAAAGAATATAGGCTACTTTTTTAACAGTATTTAACAACAACAAAAAATACATAAATACAACCATCCCAATTTCATTTAGTTTAAGAGATACAGGAATTCAAATATGAACTAAAAATCCCCCAAAACAATAACACAATTAGGCTACTGTTTTTTTTGTTTATTATTTAGCAAACTTTACATTGGTTCGACAACAAAACTTAAAGTCCTATTAAATTTCGTCATAAAACGGGAAAAAAGTGTTCTTGGAGAAGTGTCTTTGACAATTTAAACTCGATAATATGATGCAAATTTGGAGAGACAAAGTTAAACACCGAGACTTTTTGTCACATTTTTGATTTCTTAGGCGTAACTTTAAACTACTGTTTTTTCCAAAAGTAAATATGGAAATCATGTCTGATTGGTTGCACTTTCTTTATTAAAATGAGAAGACAAATAAGTACTCCGTAAATTTTAGCGATATTGTTCATAATTTCAAAGTAACAGTACAAAAAGGAAAAAAAGAAGTTTATTAATTTTCTGCCTCATATCACGATTAACTTATTCCTTGGTAGTTAAATTAGTTTAACAGCAATTATTGACATTTTTTGCATATTTTTAGCTAGCTTTTAATCGTTGTATCTTAAAATTTTTGGCCTGGTTGCTAGAAATTAGGACGATTTTTATTGGTTAAAAAATGGAAAATTAAAAAGTCTCTTTCACGCTTTGTGATAATTTAGTCTACTTTTTGAAAAGTATATATATATACACTCCTAGCCGTCTATTGCAAAATTAAACATGATCTATGTCAAAATACATCCGAAAATGCAATAAATAATTGATTAACATTTTTTTGTTTTCAAGATAATTTTTCACCTCTATGAGCTAACTGGTTTATAATACAAATAACTATTATCAATTTCAAAATGAATGATTTTATTTACAAGTTCACAAGGATGTTTCTAAGAATAAAAAATGTCAAATTTAACTTTGAATCTAAAAGACCTATATATTATAAATATAAACAATACAATGATTGTTCAATAAAAAACAAAAATGACCTTTATACAGTGCCAAAAGGTTTTGGAATGGTTTTACCACTCGAACAAAAGAAGAGGCAATTCAATACATCACTGATGGTGTTAGTTTAGCTAGACCTACCGCAGCACACTGGTAATCCCTTTCATCTGCTATAGTGATAAATACCATGTTTACATTGGACAATCATTAGTATGATTAATCATAGCCTATGATGAAAGGAGATGGTTAGACCTATTGTGCTAAGCTAGACCACACTTGATGCATAACCATATTAATTAGCAAGCTATTCAATATCACATACTTTTCTGCTATTGTATTACGTTTGCCCTTGTTAAATGGACCGTCTCGAACACTTCTATGAGATTATTAATCACTTCCTATTATTTACACTTTTAGATTTCACAATGTTTAGAATAAGGTGAGATACTTTCTTAAGTAACCTAAACTGTATCTAGGTGAGTCATTCTTTATTAATTCACATCTTTCTTTTCTTTGTGGTCTACGTTACGTTGTCTTGATCACTCTATACATTGGTAACATATCCGATGCGAAGTTAAAATTAAGTTGTTACACTTGCACCGAGAGACATTTCCCGGAGAAGGGTATATTGATATTTGCGTGTAAATACTAAGACTGTATATTAAAAAAAAAGTACATTAAATTAGAAAAGAGGCTGATGATAGCTTGTCCAGAGCCAAGGCTCAAAATGAGGACCTTAAAACAGAATAATTCTGTGTAAAGTCAAAGGACTATCTGAGGAATGTGTCCTATTGTGCGATCTGGTTAGAGAGGTACAGTTTCCTTCACCTAACCTAACCTCTCTCCATACTTCTATTATTATAGTCTCCAACCTTATTAAAAACGAAAATTTTATTGTTTAAATGTAATGTTTGGATCAGTGGAAGGGGTTGTCTTTTTACTTTCACAGTTTAAATGTAATGTTTGGATCAGTGGAAGGGGTTGTCTTTTTTACTTTCACAGTTTAAATGTAATGTTTGGATCAGTGGAAGGGGTTGTCTTTTTTACTTTCACAGTTTAAATGTAATGTTTGGATCAGTGGAAGGGGTTGTCTTTTTACTTTCACAGTTTAAATGTAATGTTTGGATCAGTGGAAGGGGTTGTCTTTTTACTTTCACAGTTTAAATGTAATGTTTGGATCAGTGGAAGGGGTTATCTTTTTTACTTTCACAGTTTAAATGTAATGTTTGGATCAGTGGAAGGGGTTGTCTTTTTACTTTCACAGTTTAAATGTAATGTTTGGATCAGTGGAAGGGGTTGTCTTTTTACTTTCACAGTTTAAATGTAATGTTTGGATCAGTGGAAGAGGTTGTCTTTTTACTTTCACAGTTTAAATGTAATGTTTGGAACAGTGGAAGGGGTTGTCTTTTTACTTTCACAGTTTAAATGTAATGTTTGGATCAGTGGAAGAGGTTGTCTTTTTACTTTCACAGTTTAAATGTAATGTTTGGATCAGTGGAAGGGGTTGTCTTTTTACTTTCACAGTTTAAATGTAATGTTTGGATCAGTGGAAGGGGTTGTCTTTTTACTTTCACAGTTTAAATGTAATGTTTGGATCAGTGGAAGGGGTTGTCTTTTTACTTTCACAGTTTAAATGTAATGTTTGGATCAGTGGAAGGGGTTGTCTTTTTACTTTCACAGTTTAAATGTAATGTTTGGATCAGTGGAAGGGGTTGTCTTTTTACTTTCACAGTTTAAATCTAATGTTTGGATCAGTGGAAGGGGTTGTCTTTTTACTTTCACAGTTTAAATGTAATGTTTGGATCAGTGGAAGGGGTTGTCTTTTTTACTTTCACACATAGTAAAGAAATAGTTATTTGATATGTAAAATGGCAAGTTATTTGACGTTATACTCGTTTTGAAGCCCCCTGAGTTCAAAAAGTGTTTTTTGGACCGATGTTCGTCTTTCTATCGTATGTGCAGTTTATAGCCGAAACCCGTGGACCGATTTTTACATATTTAATATAAGCCATATTTGGAGACTTTTTTCTGTTTTTTGATAGCTCAAAATTTGAGGGTAGTTACCGTAAAAAACACAAAATCACCTTTTAAGATTTTGATCTAATTATGCTCAAAGATAGCCTATGGACTCAACAAAAAATGTATTGTCCGTCATCACCTTAAAAACTCTGGAATGTAGGTTAGCTGTAAAAAAAATCGGCCACGAGGCTGTTATAAATAAATGTTACTTCTGAACGTAAGGGTATAAAGGATCACAAAACGAAGACAGGAAAATAAAATTTTATATAAGGAAATATAGATTTGGAAGAGACTAATTGAAAATATCTAAATAGCTGGCTATTAATCAGTTTTTTGTTAATATATCTTGTGTTGTTCAACTTATAACATACAAAATTAGATAACAATTTTCAATTTTCCATGTAACAGACTAGTATTAATTTTATCGCTCTACGATGATAATGAAATTATTGTCAAAACATGTAATTTCGAAACTTAACCTACCAAGAAAATGTGATATTAGTATATCCGAGTAGCGAGTGGAGGATTTTTTAATATATATACTTCTTGGTAGATGTCAAGAAAGTAGTGATATACACAATTACGAGTATCGCAAAACCTATATAACAACTGTTTACCCTACGAAGGTAGAACCTTTGATAAACTAAAACAATTTAGGTTTAAGTTTGTTATATTAAGTTTATTTGTGTTTTGGAACATGTTGTATTTTAATTTTATTCAATTGTTGTCATTAATCTTTTGTGTGTGAAGAATAAAGACATTTGAATATTAATTTATTTCTTACAAAGCCCAAGAAACTAACTTTTAGAATTACATTTAGAAGATCTGCTTGTATTACATTGTAAACACCATTATGACCTCATGATTTCGTTTAAGAAATGATATTTGTGGATGCTTATACAATTTTATTTTATTTATTACATAAGTTTATATATATATATATATATATATATATATATATATATAGAGAGAGAGAGAGAGAGAGAGAGAGATTTCGCTAATTTATATAAGACAGAAGATTGCTGTATGTATTCGTTTTGTTATTGTACTGTAATTTCTTCTTTACTTTTTTTGAGCAATAACTTTTTTTAACAATTCTTTTAGAACGTACGAGCATCGGCGAATGATAAATCTTAAGGCTGCATAAAATGAATTACTGAACGAACTTCTAAAATCTATAGAACCAAAGTTATTGACGTAGTATCTAAAATCTGTACTATTTTGAAATCAACCGTCGATACGACAATAATATCTTAGATTAGGGTCCACTTTATAATTTTTGAGTGACATTATTTGAGTATTCAAAACCAGTCGGCTCATATACTAGAAGTTACTATTTAATCTCGTAGCAAAATAAAATGATTTGTTAGATTACGTTACCAATATTTATTTATTGCAGAAAAATCATGTTACGATTATTGGACGCTAATGTAAAAACTGCGTAAAATTACCTAATGAAAATATAGAAACAAAATCAACTACGTAAAGCGCACGACGTCTTTAAATGTACCAAAAGATTGTACTTAAAATATCGTCAAACAATCTGTAGTGATTTATTTATACAATATCGTATCACTCGAAGTATTGTGCTTACATAAAGAGTCCTCGCTTTCATACAGACAATTAATTACCTTCTGAATTTTAAAATACTTTTTATAAAGCTGGCTTTTGTTATTGACTTATTTAATCCTCTGTCAACTGTCTCGAAATCAAAGTAGTCAATCGAAACTAAATTTATAGCGAAAGGTTTTATTCGAATCCCAGCTACCGTAACCGTGGTAGGTCTATCCGAGTTGATAATAGCATGTAACACGACCAGCCCTTCAGGTTTGTCCCCTCCCTTACTGTAAGGGATACTTAAGGAGGCTTAAAGGTGTCAAAACACCCATGACAAACTGAATCTGTACACACAAACAGATCTCGGTTTTAAACTCACAATTTATAGCTTTCTTCTGTTATTGTATTGTGGTTTTTATTTATTTTGGGTTCTACCTGAGTTCAGCTGGCTACCCAAGTCTTTCTATTATGTTCTCTAATGTCTGGAACATGATTCTACTTCTAACATTAGAATCGCCCTTTATCTGACTGAGCGTCATCACAACATTAGTCTATTTTATTTGGTATTCAGACGTTCCAACTGTTTAAATATTGAGTCGAAGATGTTTGCAAAATACAATTACAATCAATGACGATTCGTGGATTTAAGATGGGTAGGATTGACGAAATTATAGATACGAATAAGTTACATTGATAATTACTCTTCATATAATAATAATAAAATAAGTAGTAGATAGGAACGATATTTATAATTAACTTTATCATTACATATATTTGCTTTACTTGCACTTCCGGTTGGTCTTTCTCTCCTTTCTTACTACAAAAACAGAACCGTCAAATTTCGATTTTTTTTCCAACTGTCTGAGATGATTTTGTTTGGTTTGAACTGAATCTTTCAAAATTAAGTTAAAAATTGAAATGGTTATGGTTTCGTTAATTTTTGTTCTAATCCACGACAAAACTCTTTATTCTATGGAAATATACAAAAGATTTATTAAAGTGTTAGTCGTTTCACTTTCGTTGCCATTATTTTGTTGCCATAGCAACAAGTTTTCTCATTGTTGACAAATTTTCAACACAGGAATCTAGTAGGTAGTAAACTTGTAGTAGTTTACAATTAATTACCGGATTTTTTTTTAAATATTCAATCATGACTTTACTCTTATAAACACGTACCTCATTGATTCAATGTTATTATGGATGTGAACAGAGATTATCAGCCGAGTTAAGAAATTATGAGGAGCGGACCATGCAGTTTAGTCGCATATAAAAAGCTTGTTAGTAAGTTTGAAACAACCGATCAATTGAAGACATCAAGAGGTCAGGAAGGCCTTCAATCTTAAGATAAAGTCTGTTAAAAAACTGAAAAAAACAATTACTCAAAACCTAGCTGAGATAAATGTCAATACGTTTGGAAATGCAGTGCATAACATAAACTTTATAAAATTAGTTTGGCCGTATGTTCGCGTGTTCTCAAAAATTTGAAAAATGAAAATCTATTTTTTACTCTAGGTGGTCCGATTTTTACCAAATTTAGTGAAAACACATTGTGTTTTATGACTTTTAGCAACACAATTGACAAATCAGAAGTTGTTTTTTAGCCAACTTTTATAAACATGTTTTTTTTTTAGAAAATCATTGATAAGTAAAATGAGCTCTATTTCACTAGAGTGTTTACAAATACGTTGTGGTTTTTAATTATTTATAAGCAATTTACAACAGTAAAAAGACATTCTTAATTTTTAATGCAAGTAAAACTGCATTTCCGCTTCGTAAAATTACATAGGATGTCTATTTAATTTACATAAATAGATAAATGTAAGACATCAAATAATGTTTTATGTTCTATACGCCTTGGAAGAGTCCTTGAGAGAGTGCCTTCAGAGTCTCACTATAGTGAGTACGGGCAACTGCAGGGTCCCTACCTAGATTTATACCTTTTCCCTTATAGTCTTGGGTTAGATTTCTCTCTTTGATCTTTCTTTAAAATAGGATTCTCTTGAACAACTCTTGTTTCCTACCGAACAAGGTGTTATTAGAGTATTCAATAGATAGGGATATATTTTATCTTCCTTTGTATAAGGTGATAACGATCGAGAGGTTTTCGACTTTAACCAACAAGGAAACAAAATCAAATTTAGTTTTTATACGTATAAATACAAAACTATAATGGTGTTAGTCTTTTTATTTTCAGAAATAAAAAAAATAAAAAAATAATAAAATTAATTAGTAGTCTAAGTACATTAGATATGTGGTACTCTCTATTAGCTCTTGCATATCTTTCAATTTGTATCAAATTTGGAAACTATCAGACATAGATTGTTCGAGGTGATATGAGGAAGCGGTATTGTTACATTTAGGCCTAAAAAGTACATAATAGTAACATATTTAAATATTACACATGCTATGAGGAAATTTGACTCTTGGGAAGAATACAATGATTCTTAGCATTTCCACTTTCGTGGTAGCGTTAATGTTTTTAGTTTTTTATTTCTTTTTTAAAAAAATTAGAAATTGAATTATTAATCATGACACATTATTAATTATATTTGAACTTAATAAACATTTAACGTATTAACTAATGAAGAGACATTCCGTTTATTTAAATTATCATTCTGTTGGGTCTAACAGCTGACAGACAGCTGGATCAAAGGTTATTGTGAAGAAATCAATCAGGTGTGTCGTTGATTTATTGGCATGAAATTTCCCTCTGCTACTTGAATCGACCAATGAATGACAAATGTAAACTGAAGAACACCTCGTGGGCAAAACATTTCGTCTAGTGTTAATTAACCGTGAATTGTTTGAGTTATGCGTCTTGTGTGGTCAAACTTGAACCTTCGGGTTAAATGTTTCTTTGATGGTTCTATTGTTTATTTTCAAAGCGTAAAAAGAATGCTGTTTTCAGACATAAGTGGTGTAGACTTATAGGAGTAACGCTATAATTGTAAAAGCCTCGTCTAAGCATTCTTAAGTCGTGGTTCAGTGCAGAAGAAAGGTTGCGATCTACTGCATGCGGCTCCTTCATTCTAGAACTTTGCGTATTGAGTTTCATTACTAATATCAATATTTAGATATATTAAACCTGATTGTATTAGGTTGTACATGTATTTATAAAATTCAGTAATGTATCTGATATTTATTAATATATCTATAATACGATTGTTTATTTATTAAAAAGTTTGATGTTGAAAAATTAGTTAAGTCAGTAGAGCTTTATTAGACTAATAATTTGTTGTCAAGTTGAGGTTTTGTCATCCTTCACAGTATGTTAACAAGTAGAAGTTTTGTCCTCCCAACAATTAATTCATTTGTCACTTTGATGTTTTGACATTTTATAATTTATTCTCAAGTTGAGGTTTTGTCATCCTTCAATACCTGATTATCAATTGGAGATATTGTCCTCTGAGCGCTCCATTGTCAATTCAAAATTTTAGGTTTTACAATCTAATCTCAATTTGAGGTTTCGTCACCTTCAACAACTTATTATCAAGTTGTGGTATTGCCCTCAAAGCAATCCATTGCTAATTCAAAATTTTACATTTTACAATTTATTCACAAGTTAAGATTTTGTTATTTTTTTATAGTTCATTATCAAGTAGAAATTTTATCCTCTTAACATTAAATTGCGAATTTGTAATTTTTAGCCTCTACAAATTAGTCTTACTTTTAAATAAATAATTATACTTCTATAGGAGTAGGTATTTTTATAAACCTTATATATAATATTCAAACAGCTTAAAATTTTGAATGTTTACTTGTAGTTCTCATCTTACAATAATACGTTGTCATATTGCGTTTTAACCCCACGACAACATTATTTCCCAAGAGTAAGATACGTGGTTAAGATACGTAGATGATATATTTACTATCTTTAATACTAAATAATGTATTTTGAACAACTTTTTGGCTGAAATTAATAGTAAGAATTCTGCTATAAAATTCACTCATGAAATAGAACAAAAAAAAAACTCGCTACCCTTTATAGATATCTTGTGTATCAGAAATAAAGAAAATAATAAATTTGACATTTATAGAAAACCTACGAACAATAATATATACATATATATATATATATATATATATATATATATATATATTATAACATAACTTTAACTAGCTCCTATTTAAATAAAACGCAAAACACAACTCTTTACCTTTCAAATAATACTTTAATACAATATTTTGATTTTAGAAAAACAATTACATTTATTAACCTAATTTTATTTACTATACTGCATTCACTCTGCCCACATTCCTTAACCTAGTTTTAATTTGGTTACAATTAATTTTTATTTGATACAATATTCAAAACTTTCTCTAAATTTCTTTCTTGGTCATCAACAATTATTTTACCCAGATTATATTTTTCTTTTTTGTTTTGGCTAATGAAATCTTGATTTTTCTTCACAAAGAAAACAAGCTAAAACTTTAAACATCTAACATACAATTTATTGCCTCGGCTTTGATTTTCTTTACAAAACAATTTAATTACTTTAATTATTGAACATATCATTTAAAAACAAATTAAAAACTTTAAACATTAAACATTTAATTTATTTCCATGGCTTGCTCTTTTACAACAAAATAATTAAATTTTTTAATAGCACTAACTCTAATTTCTCGGGGGGAATTCTTTGATGGCTCAATTGAAGTGAAATTTACGAATAATAATAAAAGAATATTTAACAATTTTGTACTTATAAATGGTTCGCTCCTTTCTCAACTGGTTAATTTTTTACAATACACTTCACGATTTCACTGACTCTGCTTTATTACTTCACTGGATTTTCTTTCATTAACCAAAAACGAAGCACTCACAAATCCCTTGTTGAAACTCCTAGGAGGTGACGGCCCTAGCTGCAATCAGTAGCCTTCCTTCCTGACGACGAAATACTAATTCCTCATTGATACTGATTTTCTTGGTGCTGATAGACCTTCAGCTACAAACTCAGAGACGCTCAAATCTTCTGATCAACAAACACTTTAAGACTTTAAAACAAAAGTTCCTTTAACAAGGTGACGCAGAGACAACTTGTCTCTTGGGTCAACAATCTTAGACTACCCTCAGTCCTTCGCTCCCAGTCTTTGACCGACTTTCATTTTCAATTTTGGTTTGTACCGAATATCATCCCCTCTCTTGAAACTTGAGCTGACTTTCTCTTCGTTGATTCATTAAAACATAGTTTCTGTCTTTTTAGTGGCGGTTTTCAAAATCTGCCCGTTGATTTTTAAAAGTGGGATCTTATCTCATTGGTCGACCTACATTCTGCAAACCGTTATAACTTTCTTATGTAAGTTAGGGACGCTAACTTCACCCTTGTTTTTTATTTATTTTTTTTAATACAATTTTTATTAACATCTGTCCTTGGCCAACTTTCCCGTTCCTTGTTTTTTAAGTATGTAGGCGCATTTGCTCCTTCAATGCTAAAGTTCCGTTTTCTTTTGTTTTTTCTTGTACACTTCCCTTGGTACCGTTAAATTCCAACCTTCTCAAGCTGCACCTGGCACCACTACATTTTCTCCAATATAAATAATTGCTTGTTAACTGTTGTTATTATTATTATTATTATTAATTTTTTTTTTTTACATGAATCAATTAACTATTTATCCTTTGATATCATTAATCATCATTATTTGTAAATGATTAGATTGATAGATATCGTTACATTATTAAGTAGTTCAAATCATTGCACACAATATAAATTAGCTGCATTTAATTGTATGGTTAATAGACTTATCAAAATTCCATTCACAAAAAAGGCTTGAAATAGAATTGAATACCATTAAGGAAATTTGTAAGTATACGGGTTTGAAACTAATATAATTGATAATTTGATTAACAAACAAAAATTAAAACATTTTTGATTAAATTCTACCAGACTCATTCAATATAAAAAGGAAAAAATATAATATATGAGCTTTAATATATAATTATATTTCGTAATATAATAAGTCGATTACGAAAGGTCTAGAACCAGTATTTATTAAATTTAACTGTAAAATATCGTATAAAAGCAAAAATAATCTTAGAAACATATTAGGGAATGCAAAAGACACAAAACCAACGTTGGAAAAATCAGGAATTTATCAAATTAATTGTACTAGTTTGATATGGGGCAAACACAAAGAAAAACAATAACTAGATTTAAAGAACACTTTGCTAACATAAAATATCAAAGACCAGGAAAATCAAGTGTAGCAGAACACATTCTTGAAACTAACCATTATATATAATTTCTTATAATTATTTAAAATGTGTTAAATTAGTTAAAAATGAAGACAAAAGAAATTTGTTAAATAGTTATCAAAGTATTTTTATTGCCAAATGTAAAAAAGACAAATTGTTAAATGGAGACAAAATGCCTATTCCTAACTCCGTTTTATTTTCTTTAGTTTAGATTAAGTAAAATGAGAAAAAAATGTTAAATGAGATGAAAGGACTATTCCTACATTTAGTAATTTAGGTTAATATTAATTGTTTTTTATTTGCATTGTTCTAGATTTTATAAATAATATATAAGTTAAGAAGATTTTGTTTGTGGCTATTGTCTAAAATTATAATAGTTGCGTTTCATGAATAGTTTTAAATTCTCTTTGGTTTATTCATTAAATTCACTAATTGTAAAAGGACTCACAAACACACCACTAGTGTAAGGGACTAGGTCTAGGTCATTGACCAGGCCTAATGTTAATGTTTGAACTATCCACAGGAAGGAGTGTAGAAGAACCTCACTTGTATAAAATTGTTTATGACTTTTATAGAATTAGTGTTTGTTCAGTACTCATATTCTGAAGATGGTAACTATATTACTGAAACGTACATAAGAAAATAAATCTTGTTTTATGGAATTGTGGAATTGGGTGATTGATTTTAAAAGTACGTGTGTTTAAGAGTATTTTGAATACTTATGATTTTTATTACTGCCATTATGTTTGTACTCTTCAGTTTTTAGCATGAACGTGTGAGTAAATCTTGTGTGGTTGTGTCCGGTTTTAAATGTGTGTGTGTGTGGATCTGATTTTGAAAGGGTTTTTAATGAAGGGGGCCGCTTGTGTTTGAATGCGGTAGTGTTTTATTGAGAGTGCGCGTATGTTTTCAAATGTAGGTATGTGATAGGATGTCTTTATGAGGGTGTTTAAATTTTTGGCATAGATAATCTTAACAGTATATAATTATATCATTTGAACGAGGTAGCTAGTGAATAGTAATAAAATACTATTCTGTATAATCATCAACAAAACGTATAGCCTATATTTGTATGCAGGAGAGATGGGGGGGATGTTACTGCACCCGATAAAAATCATAAAAATTGCTGAAAAAGTTAACAACGAAATGTCTTGAATTCAAATCCACTACTTAACGACGAATGGTGAAATTCAACTCAACGAATTTGTGAAGGTTAAATTCCAAAGTTAACTACCAATTGTTGAAGAACAAAAATTTTACTATAACAAAATGTGAGAACAAATCCACAATTTGTCTACGAATTTTAAAGTCAGTTTTCAACTTGAAAACAAACTATGTTACTGAAATGTAGGATACATAAGAAAATAAATCATGTTTCATGGAATTGTTGTATTGGGTGTTTGATTTTATGTTTTAAGTGCGCCACATTGAGCTCAAAATTGTAATGCACATTCTTTTGTGGAAATTCTGTGAAATTTAACAAGTGGTATTTAATCTACAAAAGTTTGCTACATGACGAAATAAAACAAATACAAAACAATTTTAATAATAAATTAACAACAATGAAATATTGTATGTTATATGAAATCGCTAAGTTAAGTTAATATATAACAGAACTAGTACCAGGCACGAGTTTCAGACTAATTTTACAACGTAATAAAACAGCAGTTATAGCCAAAGTTAAATTAGGCCTGGTGCAAGTTGTTCCCTTGAAAAGTAAATGAAATTTGCATAGATTTGAAGCGGGTCGGGACGCAAGACGTTCCCTAATTACAAGCTCTTGATGACTTTTGTCTAATTTCTTTTCACACCATTTGCTCGCTCAGTCATTAGGCAAGCCTTGGGCTCATTAATGCGCCCATTTTCACGAGCCGATGTACACTGGATAACTCTCCGTTCCCTTCTGAGTTTGCCCACTTGCATTTAAATCGACAAATGAAAATCCTAAGACTGCCATGATATTCCTGTGGAACATTATTATGAGCTTAGCTTCCGCAAATAATATCTTAATTTAGTCTTGGAGATAATAATTATTCTGTAGTCTGATTTACAGCTGTATTCTATACATGTATATTTGCAGGTGAAAAAGCTATAGTGAACTGTAAAAATGTATTTTAGAATTTTCAAAATGAAATCTTTAACAATTAGTGGTCATTACTAAGAGAGTAATGAATTATAATTTGTCTTTAAGATAGAACTGATACTTATGTATATATTTTCACAGATACTTTTGAAACTTATATAAAAGTGCATTGCATTATATTAGTAATTACCATAATATCTATAGTATTAGTTCCAAACTACAATAATATATGTAAAATGGGTTCCCATAACTTAGTTCAGAACTACAATAATAAAAGTATATTCAATATTTACATAAAAAATTTACACAAATTTTAGTCTCTCCTCTGCTTGTATATTAAAAACAAAATTTATACCTTCAGACAAATATGATAGTCTATGTACGCTTTATTTTTGTATTAATCTTTTACAAGTATTTCGAAAATCAAAATTGATTTTGTAAATGTACAAAATGCTGACAATTTAAAATTTGCAATGTCCAATATTCCAACTTTTTATCGAATAATAATTTCTATTTTAACTACATACGAAATGATATCTTCATTTTTCGTGTAGGTCAAAGGAGAGACAATTTTTGAAAATTAACTAATTACAAGATTATGATTTTTTAAATTGTAACTATTCATCTAATCACACTGGTATCATATACATTTTGGTGTTTTAGTGACTTATCTAGACATTATTTTAGTATCTGTTATTGATAATTGAAGTGATTGTACATATTTTATAAAGTTAATTATTTATGAGATAATACTTTTTACTGATTTAATTGTTTTTATTTTCTTGTAATAGATTACATAAAAAAAAAAAAAAAAAAAAAAAATGTGTATACCAAATATAAACTCATATGATTCATTTCCGAGATTATAATAAAAACAAATTAACAGATAGACGAAAAACGATGTTTTTTTTTTCGGACAAGTGATCTGATTAACCGATTTTTATTTAAGAAATACACACTCAACTTTGTTCCGTGTATTTCAGAAGATCTCTGTATGTGATGCCGAATAACAAATTTTATAGAATTCTACAACCAATCTATAATAACACAGTAATCATTTTAAGTAAATTAGTTTTAAAACTGATACATTGGTTGTGCTTTTAAATGTTTGCGTAAAGTAAATTCAACATTAAAATATGAGACTTTACTATTACTTTAACAATAATTATCTCTCTTTTCACAACCGAGGAGTACATTTTCTATTATTTTATTCTTTTGATTTTGGGTATTAACCTAATAATATTAATTATTGCAGTGCTTTCTACTACAGAAGAAACAAATATATAGTATTTATATATATTATGTTTACTCTTTTTCTTTAAAACGTATAGTTATTGATAATTAAATATTATCTAGCTTAGATTAGTTTATATTTATTAACATTAGAAAAAAATATGTCATAAATGTGGTTGGCATTTTTGTGTTTTGTTGTATTGAGGAATGACTTCCAAAATTAAATGAGATTTTATTATTTTTCTATTTAAAACAAATCATTTGTTTTTGAGAGTATGCTTGGAAATACAAAAATTTAATAATGTCTCTATAGAAACTTAACCCAAATAAAATTTGTTCATCCTACAGAAAACAATTAAATAATTCACATGAAAAAGCTTGAAATTTGATTATAAATTTTGTGCATATGGCGTGGGAAAGGATAAAGTTACTGTCCAGCGAGACAAATGTTTCATTATATATCTTGGGATAAATTACTTTATGTGATAGTAGAGATAGCATACCTGGGTAGGCACAACTACTAATTACAAAGCAGTATACTTTACTCAGATACTGCTACTACCCTGCCAATATGGGTGGGCCATTTTTATATTTATTGCTTGACTTAATTTCTGTAATTCCTAGGTGGAATATATGGCCTCGACCAAATAACGACAGCGTCTTCTGTTCTAAGACTATTGCCTCTTTTTAAATCGTATTCATAGCAGTCATGTCCTTCTAATTACTTCACCTTCAAATAATGTTTGGTCTCTTTCTAATTCGACTTCCTTGAGGAACATTTGTTACAGCATCCGCAGATTGTACCTGTAATGATTTTGATAACTTTCCATGTTTCACATCCACATTGAAAGACAGATCAAACAATATAGTCAGGGATACTGAGCTTTGATTTTCTGTAAATTTGGTTAGATCTGTCATAACTGCGTAAACACCTTTAGTTTTATCCAACTCTCGATATCTGAAACGGCAAGTCCATCCTGGCTGATCACAGGTTCCCCAAATAACAAAACTAATCTACATGTATCTTCATTATCTAATGTCAATCTAGAAGTTTTACTATACATTACGCGTATTTCTTCAGTCTTTTGCTGTATTTATTGAAGTCTTTTTAGTTTCTATTTTCAGATCATGAATATTTTAATTGTATTTTGATTATTGTGATTATTTTCCTAAAATTCGTACAGTAGCTGTTCCTCAATAACATTTCTTAGTCTTCTAGGTTGGAGGTCCTTCGAGTTTGGAGCTCCCACTAATCCTCCCGCTTTCCTGCTTTGAAGAAAAAGGAAAAATTACCTGTCATTATTTGAGTAAATTATTTTGTCCTCAAAAAAATCTAGGAACTGTTTTCCAATATCGTTTAACTGTCTGATCTCTGAGACCTAAGCTGGTAAGATAGTTATACTTTATAACATATATATTTCAGCTTGGCCTCACCATTGAGTACACTACTAGGTTCTGTAGAATTGTATTCTATAAACCGATCTAAAAATGCGATGAAGAAGTCGTTTAAACAAACCTGGTCAAACGAATTTACCTTTATGATGGAAGGAAGAAGGGTTATTTCTAATGTAGTAGATCACTCAGTGAACGATAGTTCGTAACTCCGATGGTCATATAAAACTAGCTTCTACTATTGTGACAGAAACAACTAGGCAACAATATACGAAACTTTTATAAACGTATTTCCGGAAAAGGAATTCTGGAGTCACCAGAAATGACTTACTTTGTTAAGAGCTTAAATATTATACCAAAATAAATCGACGCTTGTCTTTGTATTAAATCCACCTACATCCAAGTAAAGTCACATTCTACATAATTTATCCTAACCTAGGAAAAGATTAAATAAAACTTAGTTGGATTAATAACATAACCCTAGATTATTTAAGTGTATAATATCGTCCATCAATGATCTGAAACCAACCAAAATATGCATAATGAATAAACTACATACGAGCTACTAAGACTATCAACTGGGTAACTCATAAGACAGCTTTCATGACGTGCAATTACGATGAGATACCAGTGAAATATATCAACAACATTTTACACAAATTACTGGATTTAAGACTTACATTTCATTTGCACTCGAATTAACTCTAACTAACTTATTTAGATCAAGGAGGTGGTAAATAGGAAACAACCTCAACTTAGGGTTAAACTGGCACAAGTCCTGTTTGGTTTTCGTACAGGTCAATTCCATAAGGTACTAAACGACTAATTGTCGAATGAGTTCTACCACCATCTTTTAAATTTTTTCTAATCTGTATGCAAGACCTAGATCAGGTATAATGGATAATGTTATCATTAGTTCCCTTACATTAGTTTACACTTGATTATTTCTCTGTATGACCTTACAATTATCTGATAATTATCCCCTCACACCGACATTGGAGATTGTGGGAGAGTGAGTGTCGTAGAAGATTCAATTATGAAAAACTAAACCAATTCAAATAAACTTGTAATTTCACAAAACGCGGTATGGGATATTCCACTTAGATTTAAACTAATCACTTAAACATATTTAATTTGAGAGACTTCTTTCTGAGTGAATGAATCCACCGGTATAGTTACTGCTGAATGTATGAGCTCTACAATCTCGCCTGTACTAAGACTACAACCACTGTGTAATTATTATGGTGCTGCATGAGTTGAGAAAGTTTGTAATTCTGATTTAATTAGGACCGAAACTTCACCTTCCAGAGAACTGGATAAAAATACACCACGACTTATTTTAATAACACAGTCACCCAACCTAAGCATTCATCATACTGTTACACTTTGGTGAATAGAAGAAAAATTCCAACAATTTGATTCATATACTGTATCATCATCAACATCAAGGACAAAAGGTTATACGTATTATTGTTTAGTAGGAATGTGTATTAGCTTCAATGGTTGAACTTCTACTCCGTCTACTCTCAAACTATGTTGAAACTACCGTTACAATTAGAGTACTAATGGATGACCATTACTAGAAACTAAACGAAAGATTACAATGTAATTGGTTCTTGCTCTTAGATAAATCATTGGTTAAAGAACAAACTGATATTGGACTGCTTTATCATTTTGCACAATAAAATATACAGGGTTGTTGAGATATACCCCTAATGTTTTACACAATTGTAGCAGATCGATTTGGGATTAAATGAAGTTTCAACAAATCATACATTTTATGAGATGTTTACAAATGTAGACCGCCACCTGTTTGAGTTAATTTAAAGGAATATTAAATTGATTGTGTGTCACACTATTAAACATTCTTTTTCAGCAACACATGTTGAAACTTCAGTCACTAAATTATTGGAAATAGAATTTTCCACGAAAATTATTTTATTTCTTCCTCAATTGTTAGATGAACACCAAACTTCTTAGCACTGAACTGCAAAAACCAAAAAGTTGTTTCATCGCTGAGTTCATTGACATAATCGGTTTTTGAATATCTGTTTCTTTCTTCAGCTGTTCATAAAAATGAAGTTTAATCTTTTAAGCAATTCGTAACAAATTATGAGTTACAAAAATTGCTTTCTTGAAGTACGACAGGGTTAACTGACCAAATCCCTGTTAATAGAAATCTATTTTTCGCATTTGACATTGTTGCTGCTTTAATGTAACTCACCCATAATTTGGCATTTTGAAATTGAGTGAAGTTCTATCAGGATTAGTATGAAGCCATTTACTCACTTCCTCTGAGTAGTAAGCACTCAACTGTTGCGTGTAGCCTCTGTCACATGGTTGCCAATATAGCATATAAGCACAATGAGGAAGGAAACAGAGCAATAGGACGCCATTATCTCTTCCACAATCAATCAATTCAAGATTTTTTGATAGTCTAAGTGGCCACCGACTAGAAGGCGTACCGGACGGTCTTTTGTTGAAAATTTGACGAAACTCTAAAATCAAGTAAAAAAATATCTGACTGATTGCACCCATTTGGATGACACGCAGACGTTGCACCTGGAGTTTCATCTTTAAATAGCTCAGGTTTCATTCTCAGACAAGTAAACACTAAAAGTGAGGGATCTTAAGATCGATCAGCAGGAAAACATAGTTCAACGTTAACACTGTATACAGAACACAATATTCTGTATTCAGTGACGGTAACGCTCAACTAAAGACAAAATTCCTACTTGTTTTCTCCCTGTAGTGTCAACTAACTATCTGTGGGTTTTGGGAACGCAAGAAATTCCTGTTTCGTCCACACTAAATATCATACTAGCAGTCTAGTCATACTTTTCAACTAGATTTATGAGAAGTTCAAAAACCTTTGATACCACAAGTTTATTGAGCCCAATCGCCCTTTCAGCTGATAATGTGACCTTTCGTTTGCGAATTGTCACGTTTTAATGCTTTTTTTTAAAAACAACCCCAACAATCCATACCTGCTTTTCCAGTTTCTCTGTCGATTGGCTAAACCAAATTATTATTTTCATTACAGGAAGTTAAAAATAAAGTTGTCTTATTTCTTTAACACATAACCCAAATAAAGTAGCTTCTATTTCCTTAATCTAAGCGACCAATTCTTCCTTTTTTTAGGCTGTGAAGGTCCGTTTCTAGAGGCCCCACTAAAAATAAAATAAGGAATTGCTATGTTCCAAATGTGTGTTAGATTTGAAATTTTCATATTCATTTTCTTATTTTATTAGACCCTTATATCAAAATCTAAGTTTATAATTACCCGATGAATTTATTAATGAAAAAATAAAGAACCTTTTATAGTTATTAAAAACATTGGATATAGAAACATTGCATCAATTTTAAAATATCAATTCAAGATATTGAGTTAAAAGTTACCTTTAGAGGAAGCAGTTGCTCAATCCGGATATCCTCTATTCTAAGGACCTTTCACTCTAATGTTGTCTGTAACGCTTCAAAGTTTGCAGCAGGTCATTCCATAGCTTCTTCACACAATAGTTGCTTTTACTCCGTTTTGCTACAGAAGCATATTTTAAGTAATAATTATCACAACTAACTAGTAAAAGTATCAATTGATATTCTCACAAAGTAACAAGTATAATATCGAGTTTAAGCTAGGATGTAATAAAAAATCAAACTTCAATGAAATTGGTAC
Organism: Aphrophora alni; assembly: GCA_963513935.1. NCBI lineage: Eukaryota > Metazoa > Arthropoda > Insecta > Hemiptera > Aphrophoridae > Aphrophora > Aphrophora alni. The sequence continues at coordinate 59,549,165 of OY740771.1, forward strand.
TTACTTTCAAATACGATTAAAAGTTGGAAGAGAATAAGAACAGAATTTTTAAAACAAATGACGCTGTGAAACAAGAAAACAAGTCAACAAAATATGCATCAATTTAAGTAGTTGTGAAATTTTCCAGAACAGATCAGTACCCATAGAACATAAAATAATGCCGGCAAGTATAACAGTTTGTACAAGGGAAACCGAGCAGTCTTACAAAAACAAAAACAAAATGAAATAGAACTGAAATTTAATCTTTTTGAGTTAGATAACGTTACAAAAATATCAAATAAATTATTAGTTACAGCTATCTACAAGAGGTTTGTGAAGAACCATAATCCCCTTAATTTTCGCCCGTAAGTACATCAAGTTAATCTGTGAAATGAAAACAAGATTTTCGTAAACTGTTTTTATAAAACTAGACGTTTTAATGATTTTTGAAATTTCGAACAAAAATTTAACAGAGACTCTCAGATTTAATTTGTACTAGACTATACCATACCCGTAATTCATTTACAGTTAATTATAATTGACTTCTTACGTTATAATAAATGTGACATTATCAAATCATTAGTTGTGAAACCTATGATAGTCCTCCTAGTATTGTTAGCTAGTTAAAATAACAATCTAAAGTTTTCCTTATGGCTGAATACATTGTCTACTTTTTAAATCTTATCTTGTATTTGTTTTTCATAGAAAATCATTGAATCATAAAGAATCATTGCATTCTTGACATTTTGTTTAAATTCGTACCAGTTTGCAGATAGCCTAGCCTATATACTTTCAAAGTGTTGTTGAAATACGCTTTTTTAAGCCATCAAGCTTCTAACAATCGTTTTTGTTGTCAGACCTTGTTGATGCAGTGCCCCCTTTTTTTAAAATCACTACAGAAATTTACAAATCATCGAAAATTTGGAAAATATTTCAACCAAACCGGGTATGTTTTTAAAGTTTAATTTAGGGAATAAACATCATTAAAAACGTTGACAAACTTTACTTTCAATGTAAAACAAATATGTAACAAATTTAATGTAACAATAATTTCTCTGTATAAAAGTTCTGCAAGTAACATGAAACTTGCTACAAATCATGTCGTTAAAAGAACAAGATTATTAATTCAACAAGATGTCTTCCATTTGAATATTTACTGTAGGCCTTATATGTTATTATTACTCTCACTGATTGTTTTAATTCTATTAAATTAATACTTGTTATTAACAAAAATAAAGTTACCAACCATATGGGAAAAATGGCGGATAGTTAAAAATTCTAAAAAAGTAAAATATCTTATTTCAATCACTTTGAATATATGAAAATCTAAAATAGTGGTAGGCCTATACATATCTGTTTACTACATTTCTCTTAAATCTCAAGGTAGACCCATTTGATAAATTACTACTTTCACACTAACTCAGACGGTTATAAAACAAACATATTCTCATCCAGCAAAAACTGTTCTATTAAAAGCTTCCCAAACAATCAACAGTTCCTAGTTCAGGTTTCGCAATTCACAGACGTAATTAAAATGCCGTGTTAGCACTCCGGTTTTAATTACAAAAATTAATTAACATTGCATTATTCAGTTTTCGTTCACACGCAATAAATTGTACATGAGAACATGAGTATGTGTTTTCTGAAGTGGTGTGCAAAGATTTAGTAAAAGAGGAGATTTGGTTTAGTCAATTGCACCGGGAATAATTAGGCTATTGAGAGCAATGGGGTAAAGCAATCATTCGGAGTTTAAAAAATAAAAAGGAACTTTTAATAAACTGAGTCATGCCATTTTGAAATAGGCTACAAGCAATTTTTACTTTCTCTCGAATACGTAGAAACGTTATGTGTTGTCTAAAAAGTAATCTTTCATGAGTTTTTCACGGATGTATTCGTATTGAAATGAGTTGAGACCAAGAAACTCGTTTTGGGAATGATGGCTGCGTTGTGTTGTGCAACCCAATCGAGTAAACAGATTTGTAAAATTTGGTACATTTATGCACTTTTTGGAATCATCTTGAGAGACGTTTATTCCTTTCTGTAACTTAATATTAGGGGTACCTGACATAAGACTTGTTATTGTACCTGCTGTAACGATTTTGATATAATTGCTAAAATATAGCTTCTAAGAATCCAAACAAATCGTATTGACCTCCTGTTTCAAAAACATTTCCATTATTATCGAAATATTAAATACTAAGTACATTTTGTTCTTTTAGTTTTCTACTAATCCTTAGCACAACAGCTAGTTTTTGACCTAGGTTGTCAGACGGCTTTTCATCAGGTGATGTGTGGTCAGCATACCGAGTCACCCTCCGCGGTCATGACCAAAATTCGCCAACGGTAGTCAACACTAAAACGCTTGGGGATGAACCAGAGAACCTTCTACACAGAAGACTAAAGCTACTTTGTACTAACCAACCAGGTTGAACAATAAGTGTACAGATTCAGAGTGTTAGTTAATTATAGAGTGTGAATTAAGTATTGAAACACCAAGTACGTATCTGCATTTCTCAATAATATCAAATCCTAAGAAAATTCACTTATGCTAAACTTGTCACATTGTTAGAGTTATGTTAAAATGGGAAGCTATTTTATTGGGTTTTATGTGGGTAACCGGACATGTTACATTCAAGTGATCTGACAGGTACTGTATACTTTTCTACCATTCATCGTTCTGTATTGTAAATATTTCGTATTCTCTCTCTCGAATATAATATCAAATGTTACGTTAAATATAAACTTCCCTTACAAATAACAAGTGATTCACGGTAAACAAAACAGTTTAAAGTTTATCAGCAGATTTGTATAAAATCTATTCCTCATTTGGATTTGTAAACGCTGATTGTGTTTTTAATATAAATTTCTAGTTTCTTGCATATCAACTTGTTTTTAATATAAATTTCTATTTTCTTGCATATCAACTTGTTTTTAAATTGTTTTTGTGACGTGACAACGCATCCAATTACCTGGAGAAAACTGATAGTCGCAACTAATGTCCCTGTACTAAAGATACAATGACGTGGTCTCTGTGGACATAGGGCTAAAATAAACAAGCAAAATCATTCACACTTTGTTACACCTTTAATTATTGTTTTAATCTAGTTCTCGTACAAGTCACATAGGCCTACACTTCCGGTAAATTTCGCAGGAAAAAATAATTTCAACAAATATATCTTGCCCATCGCTCAGAAAATATGCTTCCGTTTGTATTAACTGAACTAACAATGGGAGGTTCTGAATTCCAAATAGTTCATAAATTACTCCGTCAACCTGTTCTTTGGAGAAGCCTAAGCCGTTTGTATCTACTTTACGTGGTTGTTTAATTTGGACACTTCCGGTCCCAAAGTGGAGTGCGTGCTAGCCACTACCAGAATACCGGTATTTGTAGCGAAAAGTGATTTACTATGACTTTGACTTGTTCTTTCTCATTTAATTAAGTTATTAAAAAACTAATGTATTTGGCATTTCAAGGTTAAGTGGAAACACAGTTATACTCGTTTTCTTAATTGGAAGTAATTTTTTGCTTCTGACCTCCTGTTTAGCGGTGTGTGTAGGCTGTTATATTCCTTCAATACCAACACTATTTTAAAAATCGCGACTTTCAAATTCACATCGGGGACGATTAAATAATTGAATAGAGGGTTATCATAAAAGAATGGTGGGGTATTTAACATGATTTAAATTAAAACAGAATTACTTACAGCTGGTGTTCTTTATTTATTTCAATCGTCGTCTGAAACAGTTTTCTTTTCTTTTTACATAACTAATAAATTTCGATATGTGCGTCATTAGTCACTTGGCAAATGTACAATCGATAGGCTAATCAAGTTCTGCCCAAACGTTAGTTAACATGTCTTTGCTAACGGTTGTCATTACTTCATTAATCCTGTTCCTTAAATGATTAACGTTACGAATTATTTCTCAATTTAAAATGTTTTTGATGTACCCCTACAAGAAGAAATCGCAAAGTGTCAGGTCTGGACTCCTTGGAGGCCAGCGTATAGGTCCTTGCCGGCCTATCCTTCTATGTCCAAACTTTTCGTTCAAAGTGTCTGTGACAAATGCATTAAAGTTTGGGGGTGCGCCATCTTGTTAAAAATGGAGTCTTGAATGTCTTCGAGTTCATGCAGCTGAGGAAAACAATAATTGACATATCGAGATACACAATTCCATTAATTGTTTTTTTTCAGCAAAGAAGAAAGGCCCTATCAGACGATTTTTCATCACATCACACCAACACATTAACTTTAGGCGAGTCGCGTATTTTATCAAAAATTGTATTTTGGTTTTCAGATCCCCATATGCGTGAATTGTGTCTGTTAACAGACCTATTGATATGGAATGTAGCTTCGTCTGAAAAAAATATATCTTCTAAAAATGATTGGTTTTCATCAATCTTGTTCAACATTTCAATAGCGAACTTAATCTTAAACTTAAACGTTTTGTACAATATTCAGGTTTCAATTCCTGCAATAGCTGGATTTTATATGCGTGTAATTTCCGTTTTTTGTTTAAAACTGGATTGTTTAAAAGAAACTGCGTTTCTTGTTTGTGGATTGTTGTTTTTGGAATACCTAACTCTAGGCTTCGTCGAGGTATTGACTTCTTAGGACTTCTGATTGCAGATTATCTAATAAGTTCAATAATTTTCGCCTGATACACTTGGCCTGCCAGATGAATTCTGCTTATGAACTGATCCAGTTTCTTTGAATTGTTTGAACCAACTTCGTGTGTTATTTTCATGTGGTGGATCTTTTCTGTATTCGCGTCGAAATGCACGTTGCCCTGAAATTATAGACTTGAATTCAGCCAGAAATAAAACACTATGCTTTTTCTTTATTAGAGACATAATAACACACTCCACACATAACATTCCAGAAAACACAAAACACACTACCACAACAATGCAAGAATTAATTTTGAGGTTACAACAGCTGTTAAATAAACTTTTAGGCTGTCAGCGATACCAATACAACACCACAAAATGTCTCTACTGTCTTCGTATGGATTAATGAAACCCCACCATTCTTTTATGACAACCCTGTATTATTATTTGAGATAAAATAAATGTGATAAAATTGCTAATACTTTCCATAAATATCCATCACCAAAACCAAAACATCAACCAAAACTATTCGTCATTAGTTAGTAGTTGTCAGTCAAAAAGTAAAATGAAACATATAGCCTACGCCATCTTAAAAAAATAGCCTATATTGCTAACAAGCTTGTAAGCCTGCTATAAAAGCATCCCAAGCGTAAATCTTGTCACAAAATCGAGATCTAATGACGGTGTTGTAGCCTGCCTATATTCATTTTCTTCAATTATTCCCGTACCTTGGTAGATTCAAGAATTTGGGCCGTTAATCTTCGCATTTCACTAAAATTTGAACGAAATCGGAAGAATCGATTTTGAGAAATTACGTATTTTATAACAGCTTATGTCCGAAATTTTTATCGAGAACTCCGAACCAGTATTTTTGAAATAATGGCGAGCAAATTTTGTTTAAGAGAGGGGGCTAAAGAGGCAACACTTGAGAAAAATTAGGTCAAAATCGTTGGTAGACTACTGATTTGAGAAAATAGTTAGGATCGATTTGAAAAAAAATCGTAATTTTGTGTTTATTATATGGACAGCTACCCCCGAAATTTGAGTTATCAAAAAATTGAAACAATTCCCGAATATTAAATGTGATTAAGATCTGTTTACGTATTTGTGCTGGAGAACACTGTAGTACAACAGACGACAACCATCATTCCCAAAACCACCGTTTTTAACCTAAAAATATATCCTCAAATAACTCGACTACGATTGTTTTACCTAACACATAACTTTCTCCATACAAAATATGAGAAGTAAAAATGTATTCACTTTTATTTATAATGTTTTGCTTTACAACTTGTTAAAATTTGTAGACAACACCTAAAATTTCGGGAAAAAGCTGTAATATTTTGTTTCAGAACTCTCCACGACTAAATATATAGCTTAATAAATCGGAGGGTAATTAGATATTCACAAGTACAGTATATCGTGTCTACAGACAAATTTTCAAGGTTATTTTAATAAATTTTCTGCTTATAGTAACCTTACACATCGTTGGAAGCGTAAACAATCTGACTGCTGTTTATGTAGACTATTATTCTATTTTTTTCTGTTTAGACTACAAAGTTTACATAAAAGTTTTGTCAACATAAAGGGGAGAAATAACAGGGAACAAAACTATGTAACTTATGTAAAATATAATTTGATAACCTTATGAAACTTGAAAACGTTTTAAGTCAAATACTGTAATTAAAGGCATAAAAAAGTATTAAACAACAAATTTTTTTGAGCTTTTGGCTAAGTGAAATCTTCCCGCGAGAATGTTTTAGATAATAGTTGAAATTTTAGTTTTTTATTAACTCGAAGATTTCTCTGTAAGATTTCTCGGTACGCCTAGTTCACATCATTATATACAGTACTTCGGAGCACGTTTTGTATTCCTAGAAGCAGCTCCCGAGTCCACAACTGGGAATCATGCAAGGCCTGAGAAACGTAGGCTATTGGTTTTGAATGGCTTACATTTATAACTTTGTAGATACATCGATCGGACTAGTTGAAATAACTTTCTAACGATTTGATATAAGTAGACTATACGAACCATCGTTTTAGGATTTGTTTTTGTTTTTGAACGTTTACAATTTTACAAAATATCCTTCTACAGGACTAGTTTTATTTTTTTATCCTACAAAAACACGAGAAAACTTTCAATGACCATTTAAATTGATACCCTGAACAAATATTTAGAATTTTCTTGATTTAAAAAATTTCTACTGGAAAATGTAGTTGCCACAGTAATTATTATCGCCTGTCTTTCTATATATTTTTCCTCGTTGTTATAAGCCGAAAACATCTCGGTTATGATTCCCTTATAAAAATAAAGACCTCTAGCCTAGGAACAATCTAATAACATCAGCTTCGGAAAAGAACAAGGGAGACGGGATAGAAAATATGAAAGAGAGGGATCTAACCCAGAAGAAAAGTGTAAATCCAGCTATGGTTCTTAGGGTTTGTAACACTCGTACCCTACCCTCTATAGGTAAGCTTCTAAGGGATGTAAATATATTGCATTGTAACATTTAATTATGTATTCGATAATATAACAAATAAATATTGAAATATAGAACCTGGACTTCAATAATATCAATATTACCAACAAATTTTTAGTTTCAATCCTCAATTAAAACAGAAATTTAAATTTAAATTTAAACAATTATTTAGAAATAAGGAAAAGTGCAAATTTGAGTTCATAGTGAAATAAAATCATTGGAAACCACATTTTTAAAAGATGAACAGAGAACAAATTGTGTATTTTATTTAATCCGGCTTCATTTTATCCAAGATGTTTATTTTGTAATGAATTCTAATTTTCATGTCAGTGGTGGAAACACCAGAGAGTATGAAATATCCACTGATCCTACAATAGTAGTAATTTGCCACTATTTGACCTCACTATACCTCCTCATCTAAAATATATTGTTCAAAACGGATGGAGATGAAACTGGGGTTTAAAATGATATCCCACTATGAATAATTATAACAAAATATTTCTTTTCGAAATTTTGGGTTTCAAAAGTTGATTTTGGGAGAGAGGGGGATGTGGTCTGTTTTAAAACATAAAATACACATCAAGTTGTACCCTATTTTAAAGGTCTTGTAAAGAGAAACAATAGGGCGAAAGTTTTTTCAATATTTTCTTCTATTTCAAAATGGCGACCCAAAATGAAATTTCAAATGTGGTTTACTAAGTCATGACTAAGCTGATTAATGTATAAATTTAAAAAAAAAAAAAAAAAAAAAGAGAGAAAAAAATCAGTATGAAAGGAGTTTTTGAACGTTATGCCACGTGTTCCCTGTTTCTCAAAAAATTAAACCTATTTCTCTAACTTGACTCCTGAAAAACTCAAAATTGTCATATCTAAAACATTTTAAATGGAAATATGAGTCAAATAGTATTACAGACTAAAGACTTAACATAAAAATAAAATTTATATTTAAAGTTTTATTTTAATTTTAGTTTTTCTTGAGAAAAATTGTAAATTTAAAGGATTTTTTACACCATTCAATTTTGAAAATTCCAGTGATTCTGGTATCTCTTAATGTGTCTTAAGAATATACAATTAAGAAAACATAATAAACTTCAAACAATTTAATAAAATTTAGTATAATATTGTAATAACAATAAGTCTTACAAGTCGCATATTTGGCTTCCATTCCCAAACTATAAATAAAACACAATTTGTGTGTTTTTTATGGATTTTATAATGCCTCACCTACCCACTTCAACATTTTGTTGAAATTTTTAGTTTTTTCCATTGCATGATAGAATTGTAACTTGGAATTTGTACGGTTTAAACTTTTCAAAAACTGAACATGCTGCATGTTGTAAAGCTCTTTTCAAACTGATTCTTTATTTGGTCTCAGATTTCATAGTAAAAGCAGGATGCAGGCCGAATACTTAAACCTTAAAAAAACACATTCGTGGCTAAAACTTCAATACTATTAAGATTATATACAAACAAGATTAGATAGATGAAAGGTTAAAGGTTTAAATGGCCCCTGATATAGCGACCATTGGCTTATTGTGCAACTAAGCCTCTTAGTTCTAGTCAAGTAGATTTGTTTCCTTTACGAGTTTTAGCAGTCCACTCGCTAGTTAGCCCAGGGATGTTCTCCAGGAGTTTGGAAACCAAACACCCTACGCCTCTTTCTAGCAAAAAACTCACAATCATGGATTATGCGTCCTGCGGTTTCCTCATCTAAGCCGCATAATCTACACACTGTTTTCCCGTAGTGTAAAATGCAAGTGTACCTTCAGACTCAAAGGTACCTGGGTTAAAACGGATGCCTTTTTGTCACTGCCTCTTCTCTTCTTAGTTTGCACACCTGAACGGCGCTAGTGCTAATTTCTACTAATATTGAGATGTTCGAGCCCATCTCTCACGTTTTATAGGGCCGGTACTCATAACTGGTCAATAAGTGAGGTCAATGGGTCTTTAAATGATTAAAATCTTGAATATTTTTTAAATAATTCAAATTTGCAAAATGTCTTAAATTTTAAGTAAATACATTTTTTATTACAATGTTAACAACATTTGTATTTCGTATGACATAATTCTGATCATTTTCTGATAGTTAGATAGTTTTTAGAGATGTTATCTACCCTGTTGTGTTTAACATTGAACTTGAGGACATTGAATCCTCGATGACGGTCACATCCGCAAAGGCTTAACCTAAGAACTAAACCTCATATTGACTGCCGATTGTACGTTTAAAATGTAAAACGTAAGTTGACAAGAATAGGCCTAACCTTTTTCTGTAACGTCCCACAATTGCTTTATTCAGCTTCAAAACCCTGTGTTTTAACTGATTAGTTTAATGTGATTAATAAATGGTGCAATAAAAACAACCACTAAATAAAATGAGAACCAAATAAAACTATTATTCACAAATAATGTAGATGTAGATTCGGTTGTCAGTAAAAAGCTGAAAATTAACCATGGACACAGCTTAGGTTTAGACAACGTATTATGAACATTAATACTTATAAATTATACTCGTATATGTTTAGATAAAGCCTAAACTTGTTTTGCTTATATCATAAAGTCACTCTACACCTAAATCGTGATTGATGAATTCTGTTTAACTGAAGGAAGTCAAGGTTGAAAATAACATTCTGTTTTGGGTCGTAAACCTTCACATTTAACCAAATATGTTTTAAATAATCAATATAGCTTATTTTTAATCTAGTAAAACGCTTCAATCAAGCGTTTATGTGGCTACAATACCCTTTTCCCTGACATACTTAGGCCTACTCCAAAACCGTAAAATCTATCATTTTTTTTTCTTTATACAGATAAATTTCTATACTCTTTTCTGAAAAAAAAATGGGGTTTTGAATAAAATTAACTTACAGTACTATTTTTATGATTAAAAAAAAAGATTAAAAAATCGGTAAATGATAATACGAGGTGGTTATAGAGTTAAGAAATTTGTGTTTTTATCAAACCTTTGTACCCCCCCCCCCCCCCGATAACTCCCAAACGGTATTTTTAGGGCGATCACGACGTCTTCTTTTAGGATATATATTTTGACAATTTTTTTTCAAAATCCTTTAAGCTGATTTACAGAGCACTGAAAATTTGATCTTTTGTCTTAGCAGCTTCACCCAAATTTTGAGTTGTATATAAAAAATAATAGACTATAAATACAAGACATAACTAAATAGTCCACATAACAAGTTTGAACAAAATAATATTTAGTAGACACATATTATGTCTACTCTTTGGGCTGTAGGGAACTGCACAGATGACGCACATAATTCCGAGAACAGTTTTTTTTTCGACTCCGAAAACCTCAAAACGGACATTTTTTTTAAAACTTTTCTTTTTTTTTTACTCATTGCAAATCTATACTAAGAATATGCGAAAAAGTAAAAATAAATCTTCCTACAAAATTCCACTAACAATATCACAGCAATCCAAAACAATAATCATATTAGTCCTATTATCACCTAAATATCTTCTATGGGATAGTGGGTAAATTCTGCGAACTTAAAACCTTTTTTTCATTTTTTTGAGTACTCATGGGAGTATAATATTTGTTGTTAGAATTTTGAATTTTAAGGAACCATCATAAACTTGGTGAAAAATTGCTTTTCATTTAGATTTACAAATTAGAAATTAGTTAAAATAAATTAATTACAAAGATTACAATGCGCAAAAATGTCCTTCAATAGTGGGTATTCTGCGTTTTGAATTGGACATTAAAACGCAACTGAAATAAATAATAGACTATTGAAAATACTCATCAAACAAACTTTATTGTAAAATAAATTGTAATATGATAAAAATATCTTGCAACTCCCAGCATAAGTTATATGTTTATATATGTTAGAACTCACACTAACAAAAAAATATATACAAAATAAAGACTTAAAAAAAAATTAATAATAATAATAAAAATTAAAAAAATAAAAAACCAAAAATTTAAACAATGAACATATTTAGAAAATATAATTACAACTTGTTATTTGTCAATCTTAAAATTAAAACAACTGTTGTAAATAAGAAAGTAAAATAAGTTCACAATTTTACTGTAACAGAAATTGTAATTTGAAAAAACAAAATTCCACAAAAGCTCACAAAAGAAAGTAGATTTCATGCAAATAGACTAAGCCTATAGGCCTACAAAATATACAAATTAATTAATCTAAAATACTTTCTTTAAGCTATAAAAAATTTAAATAATAAAAATATATAGTTAAATTGAAACATAAGGTACTGTAAATATAAAAAAATAAAATAATAATAAGTCAAAGTTTAAATGTAATATTCTGAGGAATCCCATCAACTGCATTCTTTATAATATGACCATCTACCACAACCAACACTAGTACCACATCTCGTTGTATCGTCTAAACTATTCACAATTGCGACGCTCTATGTCATCAAAGTCATCGTCATCACACAAATAATTCACATTAACTTCCTCCTCTGTCTCAGATAGGTTAATCAGTCATTTAACTTTTTTGTTTCTTATTCTTCAATAATTTTGTTATTTTTGTGTGCCTTGTTTGTTCTATCCTGTTTTTGTTTCCTTCTTCCTTTTTCTGATGTCTCTGTAGTTCCTTTCGATTTCTTCAAATCTGTCTTTAATGGGTGTTGCAGTTTCAGTGTGTGCAGTTTAGATTTCAGATTTTTGTTTACGCACATTTTTAGAGCAAATATAATTTGAATTAAATATTTTAGTAGGGCTAGGGAATGGAGAAATGTCAGTAACTTTTACTACCCGTGAAATTCCAAAGTGAGATTCGTCCTTGTTGTTAAAATAATATGAGAGATTACAAGTCTTTGTAGATTTATTATATGAGCGTGTTCACATCTTCTTCTATTTTAAATTTTAACTTCTTGCTCCGAGTTATGCAGTTTCTACAATATTTTCATAATTTATTTACAGAAAATCCAGCAATGCCTTCATTTATAGTCGCGACTTTTAAATATGCTCTATTGAACACTTCTGCTAGTTCATATTGGGTTATTTTTCTTTGTTATTGTTGAGGAAGAGAGCTCTTAGTTTGTAAATCAAGGGAACACTCGCGGTAGAAACTGGATTTCAATGGACCGTAAAACGGCAAGTCTAGCAGTTGCAGCCGATCAGAAGTATGGGGGGGGGGAAGGAGAATAGATATACAGTAAGTACAATACTAGTTTTACCGCAGATATCCTAATAGAAATATAGCTTACATGATTGCACATTATGGGTTGGTTCATCAGTTGTGGACATTGTTGTTCTAGCTAAGTGTTGAAGACATTCGTAAAATAAATTTTCATCGATCCAACAGATTTTTGAACAAGAGTACATTACACTTAATTCCACTCCTTTCCGATGTCTTTGTCTAGGAAAGATAAACATTGGTGGTAAAAACTTCCTGAATCGCTAAAAGAACAAACCACGGTAACGTGTTTACCTCTTTCTCTAGACGCAGCAACACCAACTTGTTTTTTACCCTTCGTCACCAAAATCTCTACTGGTTTTTTGCTCATTGGAAATACCATTTCATCTACATAGTAGATTCTAATTTCGGGAAATTAGTATTTTTCCATGACTTTTCCCAAGTTGTAAAAAGACTATTGGTTGAAAGCATTTATTCTATTTATCAGACTTCTTTAGGCTCATGCAAGAATTTCATTTTAAGAACAATCTGTTCCCGCCATTGTTTCTATATTGTTGAAATTATGAGAGATTTTGTTCGCTTCTGCAAATTCGTATGCAATTCTACTTAGCTCGTTAGGTGTGAAGCCGTAAATAGAATGGCGACTCTTAATACGTAGTCATTTAATTCATCTTTTTGTAGTTTAAAAAATGTTGGCTTCGTTCCAATGTAACATTATTAAAATTATCAGTCTTCAATCTCAATCTTATGGTGGATTCAGGAATGCTAAACTCGAGAGCGGCTTGTCTTTTGGCATTCTATTTTTTACAACATTAATAGCAACTAGACCTACAAGTTTTGGATGAATTTCCTTAGTTTAATTTCTATTCTTCCACATCTGAAAGAAAGAGCAAAATATAATAGCTCTTTCAAATCAAAGTGTACAGTAATTATATATTAGCCATATGCTCAGTAATACACTCTGTAGCAATATAAAAATTACCCGAATGGTCATTTCGGGCATATTATAAAACATATTTCGTGTGGATAGCCCTATTTAATATATGCACACTTAAAAGCTTTGATTTGTTCAGATTTCTTTAATATCTTGATATTAATAACGAAGGTTAATACTGATTTCGGGATTTAGTAGCCTATTTTTCCAAGTTGTAAAATGATTACTTATCGACTATTGGTTGAAAGCATTTATTCTATTTCCCAGACTTCTTTAGGCTCATGCAAGAATTTCATTTTAAGAACAATCTTTTCCCGCCATTGTTTCTACCCTTGATCAACTCTTAGGCCTATTCTCTGACAACAATGACGTTATGAGTAGGTAGATCTTTCTTTTTCCTTCCTACCAGGTCTCCCTTGACCAGCTCTTATTCTCTGACAACCCTGACGTTATGAGTAGGTAGATCCCTCTTTTTCCTTAGTACCAGATCTCCCTTGATCAACTCTTATTCTCTGACAACCCTGACGTTATGAGTAGGTAGATCTTTCTTTTTCCTTCCTACCAGGTCTCCCTTGACCAGCTCTTATTCTCTGACAACCCTGACGTTATGAGTAGGTAGATCCCTCTTTTTCCTTCCTACCAGGTCTCCCTTGACCAGCTCTTATTCTCTGACAACCCTGACGTTATGAGTAGGTAGATCCCTCTTTTTCCTTAGTACCAGATCTCCCTTGACCAGCTCTTATTCTCTGACAACCCTGACGTTATGAGTAGGTAGATCCCTCTTTTTCCTTCCTACCAGGTCTCCCTTGACCAGCTCTTATTCTCTGACAACCCTGACGTTATGAGTAGGTAGATCCCTCTTTTTCCTTCCTACCAGGTCTCCCTTGACCAGCTCTTATTCTCTGACAACCCTGACGTTATGAGTAGGTAGATCCCTCTTTTTCCTTAGTACCAGATCTCCCTTGACCAGCTCTTATTCTCTGACAACCCTGACGTTATGAGTAGGTAGATCCCTCTTTTTCCTTCCTACCAGGTCTCCCTTGACCAGCTCTTATTCTCTGACAACCCTGACGTTATGAGTAGGTAGATCCCTCTTTTTCCTTCCTACCAGGTCTCCCTTGACCAGCTCTTATTCTCTGACAACCCTGACGTTATGAGTAGGTAGATCCCTCTTTTTCTTTAGTACCAGATCTCCCTTGATCAACTCTTATTCTCTGACAACCCTGACGTTATGAGTATGTAGATCCCTCTTTATCCCTTCTACCAGGTCTCCCTTGACCAACTCTTATTCTCTCCCAACCTTGACGTTATGAGTAGGTAGATCCATCTTTTTATTTCTACAAGGACTAATATAGGCTATATTATTTGGCTTTCATTTCGAATTTTAACTCCCAAGTCCTTTTTTTCCTTGTAGGCCCTATCTATTAATATTATACATTTACCTAAAAAATACAAGTTATAATTGTTTCCTCCATCCGAGTGTTGGACAATATATAATTCTTTTACTTCCTTCTCATTTATCGTAGAATTTAGAGATTAATATAGGCCTACAACTCCTCGCCCTGAATATTAAACTGAAAAACATTGTATAATATTTATTATTTATGTAAACACAATCCCCAAAATAAATACCGTATTTAGTTTACTGTAATTATTATGCAACGTACGCTTAGGCCTACACGATCAGTCCTTCCATAACTTCCTCTTCAAATTTATTAATAATTGTAGGCCTACTGCTATTTATCCCTCAGTTCCAACCACAATTTAGCCCATAATATTTTCCTTTAATTAGTTTCTCCTTAATTTTGTATTCAACGCATTATCTGATTAGCCTATCATTTTTAACATATAGCCTATTTAAAATTTATTTCCAAAACTTGGAAAAATAGCCTAGCGTATATCTAACTAGTATCATGTAGTTTTGTCGAAAATCTAGTGGATACTCAACCTCAACAGAAATTTCCGCCATACCACATCAGCGTAGGACTAATTGGGT
The DNA here is from genome assembly GCA_963513935.1 of Aphrophora alni. Classification (NCBI taxonomy): domain Eukaryota; kingdom Metazoa; phylum Arthropoda; class Insecta; order Hemiptera; family Aphrophoridae; genus Aphrophora; species Aphrophora alni. Next base: position 59,564,289 of record OY740771.1, read on the forward strand.
GCAAAATAGAATATAATGTGTTTCAGTTTAATTTATCCATGACAATGGCGACATTGTTGTGGAAGGGAGTTTAAATAACAAGTTAAACAACCTAATTAATAATAATTAGAGGAACAACCCATAGAAAAACATAGGCTATACTACTCTATTCTAGGAGATTTTCATCTCTTAAACTTGTAGTGATCAAATCACCTTTCTTAAAAAAAAAAAAACTGGAAAAAAATAAACTAGTTTTAACAACCATTTTAGATCTTTGATAAATGTTTGAATACTTGTTTACACGTGTTTTAGATAGTGACGTCAATTATTATAGTTTTGATAAAGTAATCTAAGTTGGTAATCGTCGGTATTGGTTGACCGATTGTTACAAGATGGCTCCGTGGGGGCGTGCCACTGCATTGTTTGTGCAATAATTAAGGGGCGTGGTCTAGTATTGCATTGGTTGCATTCCTGTTGCTATTTCAAGACTTGCATCTGGTTTCCAAGTTTTTATGGAGGACAAAGTTTTAATTCCAAGGAAACTTAAGTTTCAAAATAAAGAAAAACAAAGAGAACAAAAGAATTGAAAGAAATAGTCGTAGACCTAATATAAACGATTAATAATTGAATCAATTTACGATTTCAGTGTAGGCCTAACTTATTTAGTTCGTTTATTAACATACGTAATGAAAATAAGTTTTATATTGAGTTTAAAAACATTTTAGGCATAATATACACAAAATCAAATCATCTCGTAAAAATGAATTAGCCTACGTCAATGATACACTGTTAATGTAAGTTACATTCAATCATTTTTATACATTGAAATTATAACTTGGATGATCAAATCTAATATTCAATCGTAATGTAAAACCAAGTTATTGGTTAGCCTATCCTAATTAATTTAATAATGATATTAATAAATAGAGCCTGTATTGTTTATTTATTAGCTCTAACCTATAGATTAACTTCAAAATGATTCACGTAAAACCTTTCAAATCGTAGAAATTAAAAATTAAAATTGGAATATATGCTATATTATTTTGGTTATTATTTCTTAGTTAGTTAGTCTCTGTAAGTTGTCGATACTGGAAAACTATAAAAAATACAGTTTTATACAATTGGAAAGGATTTTCCCCGTCAAATAATCAAATCAAATATTGAAATATACATTCTTCTGTAACACACCATATAGGCCTATTGTTGGATGAGATGCATTTAAAATCCGAATTGACTATTAGATTGATTGTTTTATATTATAATAAAGGTAAATTCTGTACAGTATTAATAATGAGACCGATTGTTTTACATTTATAATGAGTATTTAAACTAAAAATGACCGAAAAAATTGAGAGCCGTACCTGTGACGCTACCTATGTGACAAAGGTTAAACCATTTTCTTTCTCATTGAAATCACTCTTGAATATACCCTAATTAGCATTGTTCTTACTTAGATTATTTGCTCGGATTCTGGAGCACATTAGTCACGTCTTCATCATGTAGGCCTAATGCCTAAATGTGTGACTGCATAAACGTTATCTTAAAGTCTTATAATTATTTTATAATACATAGTGAATGTCTACCAATATTTAAGTAAAAAATTTACAGAATAGGTTTTAGGCCTACTCAATGCTAGAACAATTCGTTATTTTCCCGGTATTAACATATAAAAATGTTGATATAATTTTTTTCTGTTTTTCGTTTGTTGTTTTTCTTGTTGATTAAAAGCGAAAAACCTCTTTGTCTTATTGCTTTAAAGAAAGATTCCCTAGTTTTCAAATATTCCAATAGCGTAAATATTCCAATTTGTTGGAAAAGAACAAATTTTGGTCAAGAGAGACCTGATAGAAAAGATGAAAGAGAGATATCTAACCCAAGACGACATGGGGAAAACGATGTAAATACAACAGGTCCCCTTGAGATTGACAAGACCGTTATCACTTTCATTTTCTCCTGAGGATAAATTAGTTTTAAGTAAAATTTATATAAAATATTTTGACATAAAACTGTTTAAATTAGTTACGATTTTAAACTTTTTCAGATGTTTATAAAAAATGTAAAGGTTCCATACAACTCATAGGTTATTTGAAGATAACCTTATTGTGGGTTGATTGAAAATTACTTTTCCAGATTACTTTTGACGATGAAAAACAAAGATCAGATTAAAATTTTGTTTTTTCTCGAATCATACTTCAATAACCTATAACTTAAACTTCATTTGCATTTGTACTTGTATTTGTATTTAAAAAAAAGCTTAATAGTTCTGTAAGACAAGTCAAAGATAAGACAAAATCTGAATAGGCTACAATTAGACTAAAAAGAACAAACAACATTAAAACTATTACAAATTATCACAAAATTTTTTTAATACATTCATATCTGTATCTAGACACAGAAATACCTCAAGATTACTTTTATCTTATAAACTCCTACATTTAATGAAAAGGATTCGGACAACAAAACTATTTGAATGTAGTTTAGAATTTGTTTAAACTGTCTGGAAGTTTATTTATTAACGCTACACATACTTTGTGATTGTAGTTTTTTGTGCTTACTGAGCCTGTGTTGGTCTAACCGTAAGTAGCTTCGGGTAGCACAATCACGTACATCTTTATTCAGAGTAGTAGTCTAATGTAGAATATTACAAGAAATGTACTTACTAGTAGCAATGACTACATAAATACTATAAGACACGACATTGCCATGTTAAATATTCTACGCTTATTCTTGAGTTGTCCAATACCCGCTAGGTCGCTCTGCTAGAGAATCTGAAGTTGATGTGACTGGCGCTAGGTGGCTCTACGGTCAAACAATGTTTCAGGCGGGTAAGAGAAAACGCACTGATGCCACATATGGGACCAGAGACCAGCGAGGGAAGGTCGAGAATCGCTTATCTCAGCGCACGAACTGACAACACTGACTATGCTGACGGAAGTAAGTGAGAAGGTTTGTGAGAGAGAGGTCAACAGTTGTACAGTCTCAACCAAGTGGGATGCGTACAGTCAAGCACCTGCTGCTAGCGCTTTCTGATAGCTGTGTGTCAAACTTGTGACGAACAGCACCCGTAAAGCGTAGACTATTTCCCTATCCTATGTCGTGTCTTATAGTATTTATGTAGTCATTGCTAGTAGTATCAATACTACTATCTCTTGGAAAGCCTTTTCTACAAGTCTCTAGATTATTTATCCCTGCCACAAGCTGTACTATTTTTTGTATTGTATTTCTAGATTGACAATTCAATTATTTTCATGATTTGGAGTGCCCTAGTAACTTTCATTAAACTGTTGACTGATGAGGAGATCCTGAAACAGTTTTCCACATTTTTAAAAATGAATTCACTTGATAAACTATCCTAGTATTATAATATTTCGTAATATTTTAACTAATAGAACTATTTCACATTTTACGTATAACTATTTATGTAGGTCTAAGTAAAAAAATTATATATGAAAAAAAAATAAAGAGAGAGAGAGAGAAAAGACGTTCAAGTCTTTTAAGACCAGAAAGGTGATTTCCCTCATCATTTGATCAAATTCATAGTAGTTGTCCTTATCATGGAGTAATTTATTGATTAAAACATTTCTTTGGATTTTAGTGATACGTCATAACATTAATTATAGTGTAAAGCAATAATAGTCTTTATTGTATACAAAATATGAAATAAAAAGTGTACATATATTGCTTTTACTTCTTTTACAAACCGATAAACCAAATCAAAGACCTATGTTTCAGTTAACCAAACATTATTTATTGTAAATGCGAGTTCACAAGTTAAAACTCAGAACTGGAAAATAACCTTGGAGGCAGTTTTAAAAGATAAATATTACAAAATGGACCAAAATTTTATGAATATAATTTTGATGGAATGTAAAGGTGATCTACCTAATGTGGAGTGTGAAAAAAAAATGTAGCCTATGTTTTACTGGTAATTGGTGAGTAAAATATAACAAAATTTGTCCCACAGTCTAGTCATGGGTAGTTCCGTTTTCTTGGTCTACAAATCTCGTATCACAATTTTTAGAGATATGGCGATCAATAAGTTGTGTTTCAGTTTTAAGGGACTACATTCGAAAACAAATTAGATCAATTTTGGGTTACAACATTGAAAAACAGAATTTCAGCAAATCGCCAGCAGCGTAAGTAAAAATAAATAAAAATAACTTTATTGCCACGACATTGCACTGTTGAAAATTGAAAACATTCAAATTTTAGATAATTTTAAACATCACTAAAGTTGTAAATATGTCACATTTAACATAACTTATTAACTTTGTTTAATGATGGAAAATTAATATAAATTGCTTAGGGCCTACACAAGAAAGTTAAAATTCGAACAATAGTAAAAACCCTACTGAAACAAACCCAAGTTCTAACTAAAAACCACACATAAAAAGAGAGGGTGAAAGAAAAATGTTTTTGTCTCACATTTAAAAATCCTGCTTCACTTTCTAACACATAAAGAAGTGAAGTAGTGAAAAAGGAATATAAATCAACTATGACGTCAGAGTTGAAGTGTCGACCAAAAATTTACATACATAAGTTTCTAATACAGTTTCAAATTGTTAAAGAACTTATTTTAAAAAAGGGGTGAAACGAACAACAATAAGTTATTTATAAATTATATCGTACATCTCCTTTTACCGCAGTATATCTATATATTACCCGCACCAAAAATTTAACTGATATTTGTATTAAATTGTTTTTTTAATAATTTTTTTCCATATAATAACATTTTTGAGTTAGTTCGTGTACATATATTGGATTAATTCATTTTTATAATTTTTAGACTTTTAAAATTTGTTTCTATAGCTCAACACTGTTCTAGTATCCACCTAGAGTGTTGTTGTTGCATAGTTTCAAAGAGAAGGCGTTCTAATAAATCCTTTGACATCTCAGAATAAAACTAAACATCTGTTACTTTACTGTACGATTTTCCCTAGTGTCGCACTTTATTTAGAATATTTTGTAGTTGTCCATATTATAATGTTGAAATTGTAGCAATTGCGATATCTTTCATTTAATCACTGACGTACGAAATTCAAATATCCGCCAACTCTGAGCAACCTTCATATTTCACAAATGAACATATTCTATAACAAAAAACTGGAATAGAATCGGGATACATTAATGATTGTCTGTGGCCAAAATATATTACAAAACTTTAAAATTTATGTTAAATAGAAAATTGTGGCCAAGATATATTACAAAACTTTTCAAATATTCTATTTAAAATAATTTTTTTTTTTAAAATGAAGTAGAATGGATCAGTCATACGAACTTATCGGCATGTCAATAAATAAGTAGATGGGCGCTATTATATTACAATATAATACAAGCAGATTTTTTAAACAGCTTGGTTCACCTATTTCCCCGACTAATATGATAGAGGATGAGGAAAAATGGAAGGCAATAGAGAGTTTCATTCATAGAATTATGGGCAAACGAGGAAAACAGCTAAGGTGAGCTGAGATAGAGCTCCAGGTTCGGTGTTCGACCAACCGGTCGATGGGATGGTGGATGACCCTGTGGGGTAGTTAATTCTTCTCTGCGATGTAATGTCGCAAGATGATCCCGCAGAGGAGGAAGAAGAGGATGGAAGGTTTTGGTTTTACCGGGGTAGGGAGGCCGCCCACTACCTTCAGTTCCCGGTCCATAGGTCATAAAGATTTCGCCATTTTACCTTCCATAAAAAAAGCAGATCTTTTAATCGTAATGACAAAGAGTTGGTTTCTTGGGTCTTATAGGAAATGTATTAGTAGATCAAGTTATACAGGTTCCTGAAGTTTGTAATTGTGTATATCACTACTTACTTGTAGATGTGTATATCACTACTTACTTGTAGATGTGTATATCACTACTTATTTGTAATTGTGTATATCACTACTTACTTGTAATTGTGTATATCACTACTTACTTGTAGATGTGTATATCACTACTTACTTGTAGATGTGTATATCACTACTTACTTGTAGATGTGTATATCACTACTTACTTGTAGATGTGTATATCACTACTTACTTGTAGATGTGTATATCACTACTTACTTGTAGATGTGTATATCACTACTTACTTGTAGATGTGTATCTATTAAAAAGTCTCCGCTGGCTTTGGCTTTGTTCGTGTCAGTGTCTCGGCCCTAATGAGCTCCGATGCTGTACATATTGAATAATGTGAAGAAGCCTCCATTGCAAACGTTCTTGTCGGTGACTCGGCCCTGTTGGATCTTATAATTTTGAGGTATAATTTTTGCGAGGTCAGGGCAACTTTACATATTTTACAATAACTTCGCTATTTGTCATCTTAAAGCGGCGAAGTTGGTACTTTTAAAATTTAATTTAGTGTGTTGTAAGTTGAATAATACACAAAACGTGTACAAAAAACTGTTTAAAATTACCAATATTTTAATATTTTCAATTAGATTTTTCAGAATTTCTATGAATAGTTCCACAAACCAAATTTCATGTTCCTATCTCTAATTTTAATTATTGCTATCATGCTTACGTACGCCTTTTATTAAATTTAGAGAAATTGGTGGAGATTGGGTAAATTCATGAAGATTGCATGGAAATTTAGATGGGAATTAATAAATGAATTTAATTTTAACTGTAACAGTACACAAAATTTTTGTTGGGGAGGGGGTTACACCTAAATTCTTGGAAGGATTACTGTAAATCTATTTATATATGAAAGTAATTTTAATTGTATAGCTGGTGCCAAATTAATTAGTTCTGTAGTCATTTATATTGAATATTTTGTATGATTATATGATTATATATGTATATGGGTGCACTGATGGAAGGTAGGTTATATACACACAGGTCTATATGTGTAAATATATGTGACTCATAGTATAATTTTTAACTATATTGTTTTGTTTATGCCAACCCAGCTGACGGTCAAAAAGACCATTGCTGTAAAGTACTCTGTAAAGAAAGAATATTATTAGTTTATTTCATTTCATTTTATCTTCTATAATTAATTAATTGTGAATTAATTTTATATTTTGTATGGAATACATGTCAAAATAAAGTACTTTTTCTATTCTATTCTCATGCTTACGTACGGACAATGACAACAACGATGGACTGAAGGCGTGTCGAAAATCATTTCTTAGATTTCTTGAGGCCGTGAAACTTAAATATTAGTCAAAAACAGATGTAAAACACAGGCTACTGGGTAAGTAAAAGATACAGATATACTTAACGGACCTGTTTATCATTTTCTGTTAACGATTGCGCACTGAAGTTTGAACACTTTGTGGAATCTAGTGCGTACAAAAGGTTGACAGTGTATTGAGATAAGTAAATGAAAATTATCGATATAAAAAGAATAGAACAGTGATAAAAGTTTGTGTAATATGTAAAAAACAAAATTTTATACCGGGGAAAACTTTATGAGTATGTAAAATCCTAAATAAAGCTATATAGGTGATTTTCACAAAATTGACTACTACAATGGAAGGTATAATATTTCCTGTGGTTGATTTTAAGAAAAAAATAACTCCTAGATCAAGTAATAAATTAAAAATAGGCTTGTAAAAACCTTAATTTTGTTATAAAGTTTTTACTGATTGTCATTTTATTTTGTAGGAGTTTATGTAACAATGGTTGTAGAGTTGCTTGCTGCGAAGCCTCATTTAAATAAAGATCTGCAGTGTATTTTTTTTAAAATCGAGTTATGTCATTTTTGACGGAATTACCTGCATTATGTCTACATGCTAGTAAAAGGGATATTTTGGTACCATTTTGGGCTAAAGGTAAATATATTTACTGGGTGCTTAAAAAATACATTTTTATCTAATTCCTCGTACTATGGTTTTTGAGGTTTCAAATTAATGGCTATTATTTAGGATTTTTGTATTTTTTAAAATTATGTATCACGATAATTTAAATGTGTTATATATTTTACCATTGTACTCCCTTACCCTCAGGGGCTCATAGAGAGTACAGGCGTGTCAATACCGAAGACCAACATCTTTTTTTCATTTAGTGTTGGGTTAGATCTCTCCCTTCCATCTTTTCTCGAGTGTTTTTGACCTAACCGTGGTCTGTGCTCATTTCGGACTTTTGCCTATTAACAATCTTTCGGTAGTTCTTTTAGCTTGAATAATTGAACTATATATCAACTATACTGTCTACACCTATTTCACTTTACTTTTTTAAGGCAAAACAAAAATGAAAAAGCACTTATAATTTCACAAAAAAACAATTTATTGCTACAGCTGTTTCGCCGTTAGGCATCGTCAGACAACTAAGAACTAAAAACTAAAATACAGGTCAACTTAACACTAACATCTAGGAATGAAGGTGGGGATGAAAGCAGAGGTGGGACAATGACCTGGTTTTACCTGAAAGGGACATGGATAAGAGAAAGTATTTAAACAATAGGTTTTAACAAAGGGGATGGGTTATTGACTTGTTCATTCAGGTTAGAAGCATGGCATTTTAAAACAGATCTGTTAATTTCTAAAATTTCCAAACTATTTAATTTCCTACTTTTCTGTTCTATGTGTAAAACTTTGACATTATCAATGGGATCAAATGTATGGCCTGAATCTAGTAAATGATTTGCAAAATTAGAATCTGTTTTACCATGCTTCCAACAATATACATGTTCCTTTAATCTAGTTTTGATAGATCTCCCAGTTTGACCGATATATTCACAATCACAGTCATGACAATTAATTTTGTAGACACCACTATTATCAAATAAGTCTCTTTTATCCTTATTATTGACTAACAATTTACCAAGATTATTATTACAATAGAAAGCTGGTTTTACATCATTTTTACATCTATTGTAATAATAATCTTGGTAAATTGTTAGTCAATAATAAGGATAAAAGAGACTTATTTGATAATAGTGGTGTCTACAAAATTAATTGTCATGACTGTGATTGTGAATATATCGGTCAAACTGGGAGATCTATCAAAACTAGATTAAAGGAACATGTATATTGTTGGAAGCATGGTAAAACAGATTCTAATTTTGCAAATCATTTACTAGATTCAGGCCATACATTTGATCCCATTGATAATGTCAAAGTTTTACACATAGAACAGAAAAGTAGGAAATTAAATAGTTTGGAAATTTTAGAAATTAACAGATCTGTTTTAAAATGCCATGCTTCTAACCTGAATGAACAAGTCAATAACCCATCCCCTTTGTTAAAACCTATTGTTTAAATACTTTCTCTTATCCATGTCCCTTTCAGGTAAAACCAGGTCATTGTCCCACCTCTGCTTTCATCCCCACCTTCATTCCTAGATGTTAGTGTTAAGTTGACCTGTATTTTAGTTTTTAGTTCTTAGTTGTCTGACGATGCCTAACGGCGAAACAGCTGTAGCAATAAATTGTTTTTTTGTGAAATTATAAGTGCTTTTTCATTTTTGTTTTGCCTTATTATGGAATTTCACCGAGTACCGACTGTAGTCACACTCAATATTACTTTTTTAATCTGAAATCATTGTTTGTGCCAGGTGAAATTGCAAGTGTCAGATACCTACTGAAATCAAGAATAAAATGTCAAAAAAAATTACAGTAGACACAACAGATTTATAGTTAAAATATTAAAAAGGATGCTATTTTTTTAAAAGAAGGAACTTAAATGGTTACTGTTTAAATAACAAAAACCATTTCATTTTTAATAACATTTTAAAACTTGAAACAAATTCACACACAGCCTCCGAATACACAAGAAAACTAAAAATCTTTGTATAATTAATCAGATATAATAAAATTTCTAGTTTACCACTTCGAATTTTTAGACTGTGAAAACTTAAAATGTATTTTTTGACCTACCAATTATAAATTTAGAGACGATGTACATTAATCACATGACAATATTCTGAAATGATGAAAACTATGGTACATTTTGAAACTTTTAAACTACAATAATTTTAAAAAAACGGGTTTTTAAAAAAAAGTTAATTTTGATTACAATGAAGATAAAGGTAAAAATCGTACTTAGTGTGTACAAAATAATAAAGAAGATAATGCACACTTTTTCTGTGTTCAGTTACCTAAAGAAAAGAAGATAATAAAGCTTGAAAATAGTTTAAACTATTCCAAGTGTAAAAACTAGTGCTGGTTTAAAAGGAATGTTTGTCTATCAATATTTTATACCTGAATTCAAAAATCGATTTGTATTTCATACCTTTATTATTTGAGAAAATAAATAACATAAATTGTGCATTAAAATCAGTTAAAGAGGTACCATAAATTCGTAATAAACTTTGTTAAAAGATTTGTTTTTAGAAAAGATCTGATTCAAAAAATACAAAATTTCATTTCAAGTTTTAAATTTGCACCCGTCATCGAAATACTGCACATGTAGGCCTAAATGATAAGTATTGACATGAAAGTTGGTATTTAATGCATCTCAGGTTTTAAACAACAATTTACCACAATTGAAGCAAAAATTAAAATCTTAAAAGTGCTACCTATAATTTCAAAATTTTAATTTATTAAGAATTTAAAAAATCTTACTTCGCCTTTTTATTTTTTGGAAGGTGAATATGAATTGCTAAAGTCATAATCGACCTTATTTTGTTTTGATAATAGTGGAAAATGTAAAAATAAAAGTTAAAATATTGAAACTAATTTGTAAAATTGGAGAAAAGTAGAGCAATATGCACTACTTAGTACAAGTCGTACAACAATGCTCTAAGCTTTTACATTTCATTTTACTTTTACATAGCATTATAATGAATTATAAGTTTATTATTTTATTTCTCTTATAAATACTGAGTAGGCTTATGTTGAAAAATCAGTGTCGATTTTTTCGGAAATATGACAGCTTTGATGTCCTCTTAACCCAAACATGTAGTTTTTTGGATGATTTTTGTCTGTCGTCTTTGTAATGCTCTATTCGATTGGATATTTATTTAAATATAGGTTTACAAACATCAAATAACATAAATTTGATATATTGGTATTTTTTAACCACATCTCAGACACTTCTCTTTTTTGATAACTCAAAATTTGTTAGTAGTTGCCACAAAATTAAAATATTCTTTTTCTCAAAATCTTAATCTATCGATTCTATTGTTCTATGGTCTCTAATGTTGTAAACAAAACCTATCGGTTCATATCCCCCCCCAAACATTCAGCTTCGTGAGATATAGGTAAGAAACCAGAATATCGTCCTTGAACTGTAAAAGACTGTAAAGTTTAATCTTATCAAAATCGGCGCTTAAAATTCCGTTGAAAGTTTGGTGGAATGTGACACAAATCAATTCGTAAAATTGCAAATAAAAGTTATGATTCAAGAATAATTGGCAAACAAACTAAATTAAACCTTTATCAACATCATTAAAAACTCGATTTCAATCAAATACGAATTATGCTATGGACGATTTTATGGCACAAACAAACCGAACTTAGATTCTATATATGTTTGTTTAAATCACAAACATTTTATAAGACGAGGTTTTGGTCTCACTTAAGAAATACACGAGGAAACACTTACATAAGTAATAAAGAAACTTACATTTATTTTGTTACCCTAAAGTAATACAGAGACATTTTAACAGATACGGGAAATCATTTTTTGTTTGATAGGTTTGAAAAGTTAGTTGACAATTTATTTTTATAAACACTACTACATAAATACTACATAAAATTAGTAGTATATAACACAGGAGCCACAACACAGATTTTATTGTGATAGTGATTAAAATACATTCAACATTGGCAAACGTAGTCATCTATAATTTCTTTGCAAAAGCCCTTCTATTTTATGAATATTTAAAAACAAAAATTGTTGAAGCGTCCGAGAGAACATCCACTTTAAGTTTTGGATTAGTTGATTTATTTCTATTTAATATTTCAATTTTATATCGGTTTCCCTAAAAGGGATGAAAGTTCTGAGGAATTGAAGGGTGGATAAGGTCACAACAAATAATGACTTTGTCGTCTGGGGTATTATTAAACGTGAACGGAGAGGGGGGATTTGTCAGGAAAATGGCTCCCAATCGCTCGCCCTGTCAAGTTCCCCCCTTCCCACTCGCACAGCTTGTTTTATAAAACCAAAATTGCTTGGGTGGATGAGAGTTTTTTTCGCGGATGCGCATATTGACTTTATTATAATCCAGGTCCACCCTCTCGTTCTCCCTTAAAGCGTGTCACACAAGGGCTTAGGCCGAGCACTCTTTTATGCATACAGAATACGTCATTTTTTATTTTTTTTATTTTACAACAAAGCATACAAGATGACAACTTCCGCGACACTGATTGACTGTCGGACAGATGAAATTACATACAATCCCTTCACAAGGTACGTGTCACATGACCCACCTGTCTGTTCGCTGGAAAATAATCTGTTTCTTCTTGAAAAAAAAATCACATTTTTATTGTATTTAACTTCGTGACGGCTTCAAATTGAATATTTATCCAACGCAATTTATTTAGAAATATCTACCTTTACAGTTAAAAATGTTTTATTTAAATCCACCTGGATATATTTGTTATAAACTTTACGACAGATGTTCAATGGAATCATTTTGTTGAAATTATCTAGAGATGATTAAGTCTACATTTTACAACTTAATACTGAATAATTCTATTGTCAAAGGCTTCCCTTTTCTTCAATGACTAAGAACATCGAACCATCTCAATGGTTTGTTGAGATGGTTTCTTGAAATCAGGTTTTGTGATAGACCTGAGAGATATGAGAGTGTATAAACTATATCTTCTAAACATCCTTTACTAAAATCAATTCTTAATAACTACATTTATTAAATTTATTCTGCTAACAGTTAGTACATGTTAAAATTAATACTTTAATGGTAATACATTCTGCTAATGGTTTAAATTAACATGTAAATAAATTAACAGCTTTACTCAGAAACTTTCCTAAGAGAAGGCGAAACATTTTGCTAACTACTGGCGTCCTATTTTCATACTCCCTTTGATCTCCGTTAATCCTATCTTCTTTCTATGTATCTCCAATCATCTTCCTCCCGAATGACTTTACCACTCCAACATCTTCACTACCTTCAGCATTAGAGCTGTCCACTGGTGTGTTCGATTTCGCACAACATTGGCAGTGAAAAGGGCCAATTTACTGACTGACTGATATTCTTGGGACATCTAAAGGCATCAAATGCTCGATCAAGTGTTCTTACTCAACATTTTGTGAATCATTAATAGCCATCTTGCTCAGATATTTGCTTGGGTAATTTAAGATTGAGAAAGTGGTTAGGCACTCCTGCGATGAAACAAAGTAATTAATTCGAAAAAAAAATTCAAAAAAAATTACGTAGATTCCCCGAGAATAGGAGTCTGCAAAGAATACGTAGGGTTGCATTTAAAATTCCAAAGTTAAACCCTGATCAGCGGGTGTGGTTCCTCCAGCCCCAATATTTTTTAATGATATTTATTTTTATTCGATTCCTCAATTGCATCATAATTTTCAAAAGATATTTACAAACTTAAACCAAATAAATACAATAATAAAAGTGTACAAAAAATGAAACATAATAAAATAAGACGAAAATAATCAATACTACACATACTACTCGATTAAATTGGTTTTGATTAGTTTAAATTGGCCCATTTGATTTCGCGCGGAAAATTACAAGAGTAAATAATATTATATTTTAAATTATTTCAACTTTTACTAAAAAATCTGCTCTTCCAAACTTTTTGACAAAAGGATACAAAGTTGAAAATTCAAAGATGGCCCCACGGGGCCCTTTTAGGGACCTTGGACACAAATCTGATATCTCCATTCGATTCCCAGGGAAAATGTATTTGGAAATAATTATGTTATCTCCATATTTTTGAAATTGTTTGGCTTTATGACGCACTCTGTATAATGGATGTGGATAAAGTGCCTTCCTCTATTTTATTATACAATTTTTAATATAAACCCAGACGTTTGTCATATCATTTATGCACATATATATTATTTTTTATAGTAATCGGATTTGTCGGCGGCCATTTTAAAGTAACTTTAAAGTTTCAAACAGCAATGATGTCATGTGTTACATTATAAACACCTAGTTTTTATTTTATAAACTATCGTTTTTTAGTTTCTATCCCGTTACCTAGAAAATGAAATTAGCTGAAATTAAGTTTAAATAATTCTCATAATAATAAGTTGATAATAGGCTATTATTGTCGTAGTTATAATTAAATTTAAAAGTTTAGACATCATTCTTTTAATGTGTAGGACATTTTCAATAATAGGGTTTTATAATAATTAAATCACTTATTAAATTTGTTCAGAATACTTCATTAAAAAAAAGTAATTTTCAAATCTCAAAATACAACTCTTAAGATCTAAACAATAATAATTAACTGAAACAAGTAACTAGAAAAAAATTATCTCTGTTTCAGGAGGAAATATTTTATTAAATTAGCTGTTTAAGAGCTGTTCTGAATTTCTTTAATTTAATTATTATTGTTACAAAATTTTAACAACAACAGCTCCTCACAAGTTAACGTATAAAATGTTGATCGATACATTTAGATCAAAAAGAAATTCTTATGAAACAGATATCAAAATATATCAGGTGTTAAACAATATATCGCCTCAAACTCTAGATGTTTGAAATTTTAAAGTAACTTTCAAGAAGGTGAAACAAACATGGCAGTAGATATTACAGATAATAAACAATACTTAAATAGTATTATTTATGTCCTAAATAGTAAGACATAGGTGTCTATATTAAAAATTGTAAGAAAAAATAGGAGTAAAGAAGCACTACGTATTTACCCTACTAGATTTTGGGATCACTGGCTGATTTGCAGGCTTGTATTTTGAAAGATCTTATTATAAATTAAATAAAAACCATCATTTTTTGGTTTTGTTGCCAACATATAGACAAACATGTAGACCTAAGTCACTGGCTACAAAGTAGTGTGCGACATTAAATTATAATACAGAGTATAACAATGTTCGGTAGTGACAGGCTATTTATAAATATGCTAGGAATTTGTGTATACATTAAAAACATTTTTGATATTTTCTTTCCCACTTATAGGCCAGACATTAGACAAACACAATGATATTATTGAAATTGTCAAATAACTAACATTACGGTATTAAACAAATTTCTTCCGTACATATATTAACATTTAACTTAAAATAAATAACTTATCTTAATAACAATTCAAATTGTTTATTAGTATGTTAATTGTAAATTTTAATAAAAATGAAGTAAAGCCAAAAAATGAAGCAAAGACAGAAAAGTTCGTAAAAATAGGTCAAACGTAATATCACCTTATCATTTTTTTAAGCATTTCAAAATGAACAAGTTTGTTATATGAATTTTTAAGTTTCCTTCCAAATAAAAAAGTTTGTCGATGAAAAGACAAATTTTCTACTTTTTAAGTTTTCCTAAAAGCCAGGATACGGATAGTTTACATATGTTGTTGCTACATGTCCCGACAAACATTAAACACACAAACACAAATTTGACAGTTTCAGAAAACATCGTTTTTTACGACCATCCAAGGGTTTTCTACAAAATTTCAAGAAAGTAAGGTGATCGGTTTTAGAAAAGACTTGGAATATTCGGCAATATCGTTTCAAAACTATTTAAATAAAATAATAATGATTTTACGAATCATATTTGTCTGTCTGCTTGTCAAAAGGAATATCTAATTTTGATCGTATTTAGTATTCGTTATAATTGTATTTCAATTATCATATTTCGAAGATTTTTTTCTTAATTATTTAATAACTTCATTTTTCATATACACTACATGAGAAAAAAACTAAATTCCGAATAATTTAAAAGCGGTTGTATTCCCTGATGTCTATTTTAAGATATACTAGTTACCTACTACACCAAAAACCGTTAATTCAGGAGTTTTCTCCTAATAAAGGAAATATCGTTTTCTCTAATTTTTATAGTGAAAAATAAAATGAAATTCACAATACAGGTGTTTAAATGAACTAGTTTTTACGTTGTTAATTATAAGTTTATTTTTATTCTTAGAAAAACAAAAAGTATTGAGCAGGTTTTCTTCTTATCTGTATACAATGTAAGTATGTAAACTATGTATTCATAAGAGTGCCTGCGTACACTACAATAACTTTGTTGTCATTACACCAATTTATATAAATCTTCACTTAATATTCTCAATCATCAACAATAGCTACATTTTTTATTATTTTATAAAGTACGGACATTTTCGGGAGACGGTGAAGAGGTTTGTACACTTTGAAGATAATGTATCATTTAAGGCTCACTCTTTTATTGGATCCTTTTCTATAAAAGGCGTTAGGCGTACAGGCAGCCTACATTTTTCGTTGACAGAGAATCAGATCATTATCCAAGCTGTAAATGTTTTGAAGTTGCAATAAATAACAAAATCTACTTTACAAATCATTTTTATTTTATGTATTAATTTTTCACATCAACTTATTCCGACAAAAGTTACAAATTCAAACATCTTTTAAAATTCAAGGATGGGGTTTATATCATCTGTCTCTCCATGGAGTGGGATCTCAAGACCACACAAAATTAATACAACTAAAATTATGACAGGAAAGAATATTATGGTATGCAACTTGTTTTAGCAACAAGCTTATATGATCGAAGCAAAGTTTGAACCTTGGGTACTCCGGCAATTGGATAGATTGTAGTAGGCTACATCAAAAACTTTTATATTTCCCTGCGTGGTATTGCTTTGCAAAAGTGTCAAATGTGATTGTTTGTTCAGAGTGAAGAAAACCCTTAATAAGCAAGGTTCTGTTAGTCCTTATATATTACAAAATCCTTATTAATTTATTCAAGTATTTTTGATATTTAAGAAATATTTTGGAGTAAAAGTAAATAAAAGAGTTAGCTCCTACGACTTGACTTAATTCCTCTTATTCCTAGGTGTAACAATGAACCTCAACTATATCTCATCAGCGTCTTCTGTTCTTTACATTGTAACCCTCTCTCCAAATCCCATTAACTGCAGCCAGATCCTTCTCAATACTTTGCCTACAAATAATTATCTGCCTGCCTCATCTTGGACCTTCGAGCAGATTCTAATGAATCGCTTTGCTTGCTATATTTTCCTTCGACTTTCACGGACTGCCACCATTTTATTCGCAATGTCTGAATCTGTTAGGACACTCGTTGGTGATATGCAACAATCCTTATTTGGATAACTTTAAATTATTTCTCAAGACGTATTATAAACTAACGAAGGTTATGAGTTCTGCAAAGTATCAGCAAATTATTCTGCAAAGTATAAAACACTGAAGAAGTATTTAGTTTCTTCTTTCAACGGTCTATAGAATGTTCTGTTACTAGAGTAAATTTAAGTTATGTGGAGGCTAAGTTGAAAAAATTAAAAGTATGTTCACAATAAAAGCATAGACAAATGGCTAATAGAAATTACTTATCACAAGGACCAGGGGTACCAATATAAACTAGAAGAAATACATTACATACAGCAGTTGACATTTTTTAGAGATTAGTAAACGTTTTCTCATTTTACAATCCATCAGCGTTAACATTTAAGTGTATAGTGAATTGAGAGTCCAATGTTTCATTACATTTATTAGTACAGCTTCATTACAATATACACGATAGCGAGTGGAAAAGAAAAGGGGGGAGAAAGACTTAAAGCTTATTACGAAGAAAACCACTTGTAACGGTGTAATATATCCAAAGATAATATGATATAAAGATAAAAGTGAAATCTGTTTGTACATTACACTGTGTTGGGGTGCGACTAACTCAAGGGTGGGGCTCGCTAATTGTCGAAATCCCTCCCCTGTTATTAAGCCTACGCATTTGCTTTCTTTAGACCTATCACATTTTGCAATTCTTTTCATTTTTATAACGTCTTTTTAGCACACCCTCTAATAGGAGGGGTGGTGCGGAGACTTAATATCTTTACGTGATATAAAAAAGCGGTCGGCAAATCATCCGGCGGCCCCATGTGTCACATGCCCCTTGTGCCGTAATCCTTGTGGTTATTACGCCAACAAACTTCTTGAGTAATCTTCTCTCCCTTCTTGTCTTCCCTTCCTCAGATGTTACTCCTATAAAAATGACTCCCCCTCCCCACAATTGCCTACCCTTCTCAATATCAATATCATATACAATTGTTTATGGATTTTCTTAATTGATCTAGTATTGTATGTGAGATTCTCCTATGTACTGGTGGTCTCTATTTTTACACTCAATACCTTTTAACATATAACTCTATTTCATTAATATAAATACAATTATTTATTATTTTTACTGATTTTTAAAGAAAATTCGTAATTAGAAAACATCATAAGGACCAATTTTTGGCCCACCCTGTCTCACTTTAATGTAGTTTAACAGATTACTTTGCGGGTGATACTGTGTTCTTGTACAGAGAAAAAAGTATTTCCGAATTATTATAGTAAATGAACGAATATTTTAATCACTTAAAGTTTGTGGTTCTTAAAAAAAACTTTAATGTTTTAAGTAAAAAAAAATACAACTTTATTATCATTTTTTAAAAGAAAAGTGAGATTTTACCGAACTATCTTATGTATTGTCAATTTTCAAATAATAATTTAATATTTTTATCCGGTAATAAAAATGTAAATGAAGTAAAATATCTAGAAATTGTGCTGTACACAAATTCGACTAGGAAGATTCATTTAAATAATATACAGAAAATATAGCATTTAATTATCCGAAAACCTTATTTTCCTCGATTATTGTGCTCATCTAAACTAATAAATCGAATTTGTTTTACACTAGTACAAACCCGCATTTGATATGGGCATCCATGTTATGGAGAGGGAAGGGTGTAATTACTACTGAAGCTATTATTAATCCTCTTTATAAATATTTAAGACTTTTGATATACTTCCTCTTAGACATTCGTATTGTACAAGATACATACAGATATCCACAGAGCATTTGAAGCTTTGAATCCTCAAAAATATCTACAATGAAAATTCGTAATATTTTGTCTAAACAAAATTAACTGATTTAAAAATTTGTGTATCTTTTCAGAAGGAATAAATTGTGCATCTTTTCAATAGAAATTCAGCTTTGTAAATAAAATATATTTATAATCTTTAAAAGAATAACTGTTTGTGATAAGTGCTATTGAATATATCTTAAAGTTCAGATTTTGTTTGTATATATATCTATGTATATTTTTTGTATACGCTCTTTGTATGTGTATGGTTGACTGATTATGTAATTGATATTATAAAAACGTGTAGGTTGTAAAAAGAAAATCAATGAATATCCCTTATCTAATATTGATCTCATGTATTCTGTACCTTATGTATTTTTACAATAAGAATTGTTTTATTTTTGTTATTATTTTATACCCTTAAGATTACTTTCAGTTCTAATTATGTGACATTTAATTAATTTTACTTGTCCAATATACAAAGTACAGAATAAGTTTGGTTGCAAAAATCGACGTTTGCTTTTTGACTGATCTTCAAGTTCATGACCTCTGGAAACCAAAAAAGATAATTTTATCATGCTGTCCGTCCATCCTCGTCGTCGTAGTCGTCTGTACATAAGAACGATAGCGACTACAATAATTACGATAGAAACATTCAATTTAGTATAAGGGATTATAAAACCCTATTGATAAAAAAATAGAATTGAAAATGTCCAAATGGTGGTTATTTTAAATACGTTGTTGTTCACACCTCATGTGTTATTTATTTTATAACACACGCAATTAGATACAAATGTGCATATTTCAATTCTACCATGTAATCGTACCAACCCTACGCCTCTACTGTCACAAATACTGAAGTTATTGCTAAAAAGTACTTTCGAATACTGACTCTCTGAAAATTATTATATTCGTAGGCCTAGTTACAAGATCCGGCAGTGATCGTATAGCCGTAATCAAGAAAGCAGTTATATACACAATTACGAGGTTCAGAAATCCTGTGTAATTTCCTACAAGACCCAAGAAACTAACTCTAGGTCAATAAGTTTAGAGAATCCGCTTGTATTAAAATGTAATATACAACTTAATTATTGACATGCAGATAAGTTCGTATAACTGATCCAATCTTTTATTTAAAAAGAATATTTTTAAAGTTTTGTCATATATATTGGATACAATTTTCTATTCAACATATAGACAGTCTTTAATGTATCCCGATCCTTCTCTGTAGAAATCTTGAGTAAGAGTTTTTTTTCAAATAGAATAAGTCCGTTTGTGAAATATAAAGTGGCGTAGAGTTGGGGGACATTTGAATTTCGTATGTCTGTGTTTAAATAAAAGATATCGCAATTTTTAACTTGGACAATATTTTAATTTAATTTGGACAATATAACTACAAAATATTCTATAACTGTTTTAAACAAACTTACCCTACTGGATAGGACTTCTAGATCTAAAAATATAATTTAAAATATCCTACAAGTCACAAGAAAGCAACTTTTGGTCATTATATTTAGAGGATCTGCTTTTCACATAGACTTACAATGTGACTGGATAAGTACCATAATCACACCTACTTGTCTTTATCTTACTGAAACAGTAATAATAAAAGATGATAAATTATGTGTTTGTTAAGATTTACCTGATTTTCAACATTTACATTTTATAATAGTTATAACTAAACCACTAAACCATTCTAAATTGTTTATGTTTATGTGAATGCAATGTTTATTTTACTAAACAATTTTTTTCTGAATGTCAAGTAATAATCACATTTTACTCTTGATGAAAGCATAATGTCTGTATACCAATTTAAGTCAAATATAACTTATGATTATATAGAAAACATATAGAGTTACTACATAGGATGTAGGCTATGTAGATAAAAAATAATAGAAGGGATGTAGAGAAGAGAATAAAGAAGGGTAAAAATAGAATGACGTCTTTCCTCAGATCCTTACAGGAAAAACATCTTGCTCTGATAAAATTCTACTATAACCTATAAAAAGTCCGTACTATTCCCGTATTCTAATCTGATGTTTTCATAACTTCTGCGATATCTGAGGGGGTGGGGGAGATCATAACACACATGTGTCGGTCATACAATAGATGCATCTCACGTGCCGAGCTTGAGGGGGAACGTGTCCCTTATCCTAGTGGAAGAAGGTAATTTGTCCCACCAATGAAGTCTTGACCATTTCTTGTTCCCTCCGGACAAGATGGACGCTCCCCCTCGTGAAGAAGTCTAATCTTAGTTTACTAATTACATCTGGACTTAGCATCGTACAAGCAGTATTGGTATGGCCTACAGTTAATTGACCAAGGGTTATTATAATTTATAAGGGTTACTGAGTTTATACCTACTATAAAGGCTTTGTTGGTGAAATATGTTAACATTGTTAATAAACTGTGTTAAAAGAATGTACTTATCCTTTCTCTCACACACAAAACCAAATATAACATTCCTTGATATGTTTCTAAAGTTTAAATAAAAGTTCAACACAATTAATCACAAATACTTATATTAAATCAAACTATACCCGTTATTTTGGTTATTGCAGTTCATGCACCACTGAAAATGGAGACATTGTAGTTGGAAAGCGTTTGATTTAATAAAAGTATTATTTGTGAAAAATTGTGTTCAAGTTAAATTTATTTTTTTAAACATTTCACGAGTTAAACTCAATAATTATGTATTTCCTAAAGAAGATTTGAGAAATAAAAATGTATTTTTCCGTGTTACTGAGATCTTGTCCATGTATATCTTACGTTAGTGTACAAGGAAATGATCCATTATCAATTTTTTGAATATATTTAAACTTGTTTATTACTGCCATACGATCATCATAAGTATACATTTTTAAACTGAAAACGCGTTCCTAATGTCAATGGTCAAAGTTAATTTTATTTTTCCCAATTATTTCTAAACTATAATTTTCGTTTAGTTAAGATATGGAACACTGTTTTGAATATTTAACCTTCACATTTCATCAAAATGTGATCGATGGATCCGATTTTGAGAAATTACTCTTTTGTAACAGATACCTTTCGTTTTATTAATAACTCTCAAATAAGCTGTTGTGGATAGACAGCGAACAATGCGTATAGTTTCCGTCCATAAGCTACATTTGAGCAAAATTTGATAAACTTTTTTGGAATCGATTGGAAAATCAAAATTCTGTATTTTGGTCTGATGACACCTAACCCAAATTTTGAGTTATAGAAAAATGAAGTAGAAAAAACTTAAGATACAGCCAAAATATGCCCACACATACAAGATTTGATCACGCATTTCGACTGCAGACAACTACACAAACGAAACAACAGACATTACAAAAACACTTATTTGTTTTCACGGGATCTCGGAGCGCATATCCAAGAAAAAAAATCATTAACTTTTTGACCAAACGCATAACTTTGTCTACACAAAACACGATGTTTTGACAATATCTTGACAAATCTGCAATTTAACACAGTAGAAGTTTGCTAATTGTGAACTATGTTTTTAAAAATTATTCTTTTTGAAAGCTTGATTAATATTTACATACTTAGTAGCTAAATATTTTCTGAAAGTATCAAATGAAACTTATTAGTGATACAACAGAACGGGAAAGCAGCATGGCTTGTTCGTAATTAACGCTGTCGATAGAAATTAAAAACTAAATTAATTTTATTTAGTTTTCATTACTATTTTCCTTTAGTAGTTTAGTTGTGTACTACGAAACATGTTTTTTGTTTTTAAACCCACAAAACATTAAAAACCTTCGAACAATTTCATAGAAAGATAGTAGAAAAGATTGACTGACTTTTATATATACTTTTCTCCAATATATTTCAAATAAGAGAAAAAGTAAGACCTTGATAAAAATAACTACTCTAAATTATCTGCTCATTTCTAATTTTCTTAATTACAGTCTTTCTGGTTGTATTGTTTATACTCCTAATTTTTTTAATGTCTTAATTGTTTCTGTAATTGTTCTTAGATAGTTGTTTTGATAAACCAATAATGTTATGATGTCTGTACGACCTTCGTTTCACATGTTATTTCTATTACTTTTTTCTCTACATCAATTTCCGTTCTATTTATATTTGTATTACTATTCTTGCTGTATTCTTGTTCTAGTTATATTTCTTATTGTTGTTTAGTATTTCTGCACTAATTAAAGGTAGATAACTCTGATCCCGACTGATTAAACAATGCTGTTGAATATTCTTCATCAGGTTAGTGGCCTGTGTGAAAAATAAACCATTATATTTAAGGCTGGAAACTCCACCAATGAGCTCTTTATAGTGTGACAGTTTCTGAAAAAAACAAGAGAGTTTAATACAAATACGCACTACCTATTTATTGACTTGAAATATGTGATAAGATAAGAAGGGTACAGAGCAATGGAAGAACGTAGGGATTCTCACACAATTATAAGATTGGTAAGGACATTACATGCTGCATCAATTTACAAAACGCTATGTCTAGTTTATTTAAACCAGAAAAAAGTCCACGACAAGAAATTCTTTACCATGCTTCATTTTAAACATTGCAATTGAGAAGAAAGTGAGGGTTGCTAAGATACAGACGGATAAGTTGGTCCAACGGACTAATTGAAAAAAAAAAAAACGTACCTTTAGCGAAGAAAGCTTTTCTAGTGTTAGAAGTATCTGCTGGGAAAAATTGTTTTAGTGACAAATACTGAAACAATCAACTATTCGGCAGATCGGGCATCACATTATAGAAGTTTTCTCACAGTTCGGGTATCTTGGTTCGATAGTGATACAGATATAGGTGAGGAGGTACGGCATATAATCCGAAGTCCAAATCAATTATTAAGGCTTACAAAAATTGCAAATGAAATTACAAACTAACAAGGAACACCAAGCTGTTACTGTATACGTCCACTGATTGTTTATGAGGCGGAAACATGGACAATAATAAAGAACATGGAACGATAGAGGCTCGTTTTTGAAAAGGAATAAGGAAACTTTATGGCCCTGTAAGAGAGGTACATTCTTGAGGACACTTTGGGTATGGTTAGATTGCGATGGACAGGCGATGTCGTAAGAGAGAACAACATCCTCAAATAAAATATGACTTGAACCTAGATGGAAGAAAGGCCCATGATGGGTCGACAGATTAAATGAAGATCCGAAGGCACTCGGCACTTGGGACTGAAAGGCTGCTGTGCAAAACCTTGTCGGGTGGCGTCACAACTTCAAGACGAGGTATGGACTTGGAGATAAGTCATGGATGGTGATGATTGTTGTTTAGTAGACTTTTGAGATCTGATTTTGATTTGTGATTTTTGTTTTGGTTTCATTTAGTTAACTATTGTTAAGAAAGTATTTTTCTTTATATATAACCTGACCTTTTTGAAATAATTCTTACCCTTAGTGGCTTACTTAGTAAATACTGGTGCGGCAATTTCGAGGCACTCTAGATGAATTTACACCTTTCTTCATCTACTCTTAGGTTAGAAACTATTCCTAGTTTTAACTTTCCTATCTTTTCTTTCTATACCAAATCTTGTTCTATTATTATTGTTGTTGTTATTCCGAACCTGAAGTTATTCGAGGGTGAGAGATTATTTAATTTTTCTCGTAGGCGAGGTATTTCGCCTTTAAACAAGTAAAGCAAACTAGTAACTCTTTCTTTCATCTTAATTTCTTCATTTTCGTATATCATTATATCTGTAATTATTGTATTTTCCAATTAAGCTTTCGATTGAGAGATAATTATAATGTGGTGTTTCAATGGTTTTTTAGTTTTGAATCCTGTAAAAATATGTAAATCATTTTAGGAATGATAATTGTCTTTCCTTCTGCCTGACTACTTTTTTCATACACCCTCGCAAAAACTAGAGGTCCAATAAGCTCTAAATTTTAAAGTATAATTAAGGGTGGATGTCCTATGATATTATTTGAGTTTGAACTAATAGCGTAGCTAAAAATAGGACGACTAAATTACTTTAGGAGATGAGTTGAAATAGAGGTAGGCCCAAAATGTGTAATTGTTCCTTCGTATTAAATTCATAATATTTATCACGTAGGCCTATTTGTTCGGAGTTGAAATTTGAGGTACATTTACGTAATGTGCTGTTTTAAAAAGAATGTTAAACAAATCTGAGTTCCCGTAGTCTAAAAGAAATGTGGACATCAAATTCGTATTTTCATAATTTGCATAAGTTAAATTTATAGATTCTGCACAATTTATTAATCAGTAGATATAATTTTGTCATTTTTATAGAACTTGAATTACATTTTATAAATGTATTTCACTTTATGCTTGTAATATTTACATAGCTTTATTAAATTTTGAAACGACCATTAGCTCCTTTGGTGGTTTCCCAAATTCTTCCCTCATAAAAGTTTATTTTATTTTCTTTAAACGAATTAGTGTTTTGTGTAGATTTCCCTCGTCAGTAAATCGTTATTGCCTTCTGCAACGCATGGATAAAAACAAATCGTCCAGCAAAGAACTGAAATGGAAATCCAATAATGTCACGAAATATGATACGTAATAACAAAGTTATGAGAAATGAAGTCCAGAACAGCCGGCATCGGTGACGATGTGGAATCGCGGTCGAGTGAGGGGAAAGGAGAGGGTGAACATGCAATATCGTAAGAACCAATAAAGGAACATCAGTATGCAGCAGACGGAAATCGCTGACCACTCCCGCGGGACCGTATCTTAAAACGTCTTCAGATGTTGCGGATATAAATGACCGCATCCCCCTTGTGTTATTGTCCTGTAGAGCCCTCTCTGAATTGGAATTGTACTTCAGTGTTTTGCTTATCTAAGTATTGTTTGCTGCAGGGCCATCATTCCAAGTTGGCACCGTTTGTTATCTTTCTCATTTAGTCTTGGACGAGCTATTAAGGTGGTGGATAGGGTAGCAATAATTGAAAACTTGTAAGGAAACTGGTGCTATCTCGCAGACAATTAATTAGTTTACTTAATCCTAAATAGAAACTGTTTTCTTTCGGTGTATATTAAATTTAATATAACGTAATCTGTGAATACGAAATACAAATTGGGCGTGACTAATTAGGGCCTAAATGGCAAGACCTGATATTAAAGATTAAAAATTAATAGCTAAATTTACATTCAAAGGAAGGAATGAAATCGTGATTGTACAAAAAATATTATTGATGAAATGTAAGTAGGGGTAAATATAAATGCAAACAACAACGGAATTTACTTAATTTTCTTTTACATACAGTTTGGCACATTTTATTTTAGTTCTATAAGACTTCGTGTAATGTAGGAATTGTCGAAACCTCTAATGCTAATATTTATCTATTAGATATTTAGACAGCGCCCGTGGTTAATTTTCGTTTTTTGACTGATAACCACAGGACCGACAAACTTGGATAAACTTATCCAAAATTTGGTTAAAGTGAATTTTGATAAAACTGATATTTTGTAATAGAAAAAAAATCGAACACAAGATCTCACAAAAAATACGTTTATTTAATCAAACGCGTTTCAACAACAAAGTCGCCATCCTCAATGATTGAATACCAAAACTATAACTTATATTTTGTGTTTTGGTCTTATGTTATATACCTTCATAACATAAAATAATTGTTAATTTGTTTATGGTAGATAAAAATTTACAATTGAAATATATTTTGTATAAAAATAGTTCAGAATTACTCACATTTTCAATTTTCACATGTACAAATGGCAAACAAAAGTTTTAACTCTTTATTTATATAAAATTTTGAATAAATCCGATTTCTTGTGTTTTAGGAACAACGTTCCAAATATGTCTAGCTTTGCTTTGTCTAATTCAAGGAAAATCACACATTGCAAAATGTTTATACAACTCAAGAATTGGAATTCTGAATTGCACTAGTTTTGTTTATTATGACTTCTGTCCTTGTACAGTCCAGACAAATTAGACCAAAAGTTACAGGAACGGCTCAATGCGAGATTCCTGTGGTGTCGCTCCAACTTTTTGTTTGTTTCTAGTCCAGACATTTCATGTCGCAATATAGCCTCCCCATTTATTGTGCACTATCTGAACTTGGTGTTCTTTGCATTGATCTCACTTTTTGTGTGACTATTTTATATGCCTTCCTCCAAGAGTCATTTTATATTTCTTTTAGAAGAACAGTCTAACAGGTGTTATTTTGGCTATTCTTAATTGGCAATTTTACACGTTTCTTAGCAGTTTTGTATTCCTCTCTTAAGATTGGATCTCCCTCAAATCTGATTGAACTTCATCTAGCAGTTGTACAATTTTCCGTACTTGTGCTATTTCTGCCAAGACACCGACCTTTTAAAAGTTTTATAACCTCTCCTTGGTATCAACACATAACACGCATCTGTTTCGGTATTATTCCAATATTTGAATACCTCTTTCAGAACCAGAACCTTCTTGTATGGCCAGTTTAGATCTATAATTTTCATTTTTTTTTAGAAAATAATAATCTTTTCGCGGTCTATTTTCCTGGTGTTCTAGGATGGCAACTTGGAGTTATATAATTTCTTACTTCTCATCCATGTTTGCGGTTGTATATAGATTTTTGTAAATTCTGAATACTGGTGATCCGTCATTGCTTCCTCCTCCAACACCTACCACTCTCCAATACTTTCAGCTACCTTTGATGTTGCGATAGATAGATCGATAATAGATGCTGCTACATTTCTTTTGAACGTAACTCCAAGCGTTTATTGAGGACAGTGGTTATTCCTGAAGATGAAATAACAGACAATATGTCCCTCTTTTATCGAATCTGCTTATCCCCTTTTGGTGACTTAGGCCTATTGTTAAAAACTCTTGTTATAATGACTTCTGTTTTTACTTTCTTGATACTTTGTTCTTTTGTGTTTATTTCTTTTGTAAACTTCTCGAGCGGATCATTTGAAGAGAAGTGGGAGCTGTAAACTAAGAGTCTCTGTCTGAACTAAATCCTTTTTTGTTTAGTAGAATTTCTTAATCCTTATCTCAGGATAGCACACGATTATCCCTGCTATGAAAGTGGTACTTTGTTACATTAGCTGAATTTTTATTCTGCTCAGTTACTAGCAGGACATCAACATGTCTCTCTTTTAACACGAGTATCAATGGATCTTGGGCTACTTTCCCTCTTACTAAGTTTATTTGTAGGATCTTCAAAGCCATTTAGTTCATACATTTTCTTCTTATCTTTAATTCTTCATTTTACGAAACATAGTAGTTCTTACCAATCATATGGTCTGCATCCTTTTCTCCTTTATCTTTGCTACACATTGCGCTTACAGTCTTTTTCTCACATTTATCATTACTACAGTTTTCCGTTATGTTCTCGCTTGTTACACATTTCCAACATCAATTCTTTCTGTCCATTGGAGTTTGTTGATGTGTCTCTAAAATCAAAACCACTTATAGCTTGAGATCTTTCCTTCACTCTGTAATTAATCTATCTTATCTTTATTTTCCCAACTTGAATGTGCTGCTTGACCCTGAAGCATCTGCATACCCCCATACTCCAGAGTTACTAATCTAGAAATATCTAGTTGACAGCTTTCAACACTTCAAAAATCCTTCACAGCAATTTTTACCTCCTCCACTGTCACACATTTATCTATATCTCTTATCCCAATCTGAAATACAGATGAAAGAACTTTCACCTCTGCTTTCTCATTGCCGTTTTCAACGTTGAGCTGAATTTGACTGTATATTTTTTCCATTTCTTTATTACCAGAAGAACATCTTGGTTCCTTGCCCTCCTAATGGATAGACCGTGTCTCATCATGCTAAATTGACAGATTTCTTTAATTGTTTCTGCATAAGATTGGCCTTTTTTACTGACACTTTTATTACATCATTTCTTACTCTCTTAGTAATTTTTCTTTCCAAGGCCCTTCTAAATATTTTCATACACTTTATTCTTTTTCCGGTATTCTACTTTATGCCATTCGTAATTCGTCCTATTTTCAGCTACAAAAGAATCATCATCCACTTTCATCCTCCTTATTCTTTTCATATGTTCAAACATAATAACCTCAAAGTTATCCCCTAATTCAATGGCCCATCTTTCATCAGATTCTATTTTAAAAATCCAGACATAGTCTAGCAACCACTGAAGGGCTGTTCTAATGCATGTTTTGATTCACGATAGATAGGCTGAGTTATAGTTTACCACTCAGATTTTTCTCCTTTTCTTCCAGTCCTTCTATCGCCTTCTATGTGCTTGTTAAAATCACATGCATATTTACTTTTTATTACGTCTCCGTTTTTGTTTGTGGTGATTTCAATATCAGTGATCGACTGACTTCTTGACCTAATCTGTGACTCACTCCACACCACACTAGCGCGGTGCCAATTCTCTCTTTTATTCCTTTATAACGGTGGTGATGTATTTTTATTTTCAAAAGGTTTTGGAGTGCATTCGTCTTCTAATCACTTAATTTTGACATTGTTTATCACAGAAGCAGGATCGTTTCTGCAGGAAGCCTGCATCTGAAGAGGGGTGGATTTTCCTAGCAGAGGTGGTAGGACTTCCACCTGAGGTATTACATTAGTTTTTTTAATCCATTGCTGTGCATGAATCCTTAAATTGCTAAGAATAATATTAGTGTACAGGGTGACAGATTCCTGGCCCTAGAACACTCTACTGTACTCTACTGTACTGTAAGGATCGTAAAATTGGTCAAGAGAGACAGCTTGGCCTAGAGGGACCAGACTATAAATATAAAAGAGAAAGGGCCTGACACAAGACAGATTGAAGAAGGTCAAGGCCGGGGTAAGGCATCCCGTACTCACAAGAGTTAGTCTTTTCAGGTGATTTTTGTTATGGTTTACTTTCTTAGATCCAACAGATTCCGTCTAGAATAGATAGTTTAGGATCAGCAGTTTAATACAGGGCCACCACGGACAGAATGAAGCTTTCAACTGCACTGGAGGCAAATAATTTTTGCGTACTTTTCCGTCGGTCCTGAGCACGTCAGTGCCGCACTCCTGAGGCCAGAACAGTGACCTCCAACTGCATGATTACTTCTCCAACCAATAAACCCTACTATTTTCGACATTAGACCCGGCATAAAAAATAACCTTAACACTTGGTGCATAATATTTTGTGGACATTGTATTTTCTTTTGTCTTGAGAACTTAAATTGTATAGCAACCGTATTTGGAATTTTTTATTAGCCCTTTATTTTAGATCTAAATAATTGTTCAAACAATACAAATATTTGGCACATTAGAATCATAAATTAATATTTCTACCCATACATTTTTAGATCTTCAATAAATTGTTAAGCAAGTTTTTCGTTTATTTTACTCTCGTAAACTCAATAACATTAGACTTTAGACAATGGGTCTACCCATTAAAAAATACGTTGACATTCATTTATTAGAAAAATAACTGTCTCGCTTGGGAGGCAATTAAAATAATCAAACTGAGTTCAAAATGGCGTAGTCAGTAATAAGTTCTCTGTAGGTGTGGGCAGGCTCGGATAAAATCGTGAGGTAGCGAAAAAATAATGGCTTTCTAATGAATGGGTTTGCGTTTTTCCTAAATCATATTTTATTGTTCTACTAGACACAGCAGAACGTCCCCTAGAGAGATCGGGACTTTATTAATTAGTTTTCTTTTTTTATTGCATGTGATTTCGTTATTGGTTTATTGGAATGGCGTACTTAGTCTGCGATTTATTAATCAATAACGGACTCCAGTTACTGTCGTACAGTTCTGTAATTGCATAATCCGTCGATAGAATCGTTATAGAAAACGATTTCTTTAATTTAAATTCCAATAAACATTTTATATACTGCGTTGGATATTGAACAAACTCTATTTGAAATAATTGAATGGAAATTTTGAATGATTGTGATTTTCAAACTTAAATTAATTTTTATTCTCTGACATTGATAAATTTTGAATTGTAAAGTTGATTCAAATTTGTCTAAATTTGTAAAAAGGTTTTTTAATAAGAAATGTATAACAAGGACAAATAAATGTTTATCATTTTGTTATTTCTATCTTAACTTAAATTTGAAATCAAATATTCTATATCTTGGCAGCCAATTCGACTTACTATCGTAACAGAAAAACGTAATTATTGCTACAAAATTGCGGAACTTTTATTGTACATATTCTTATAAATAATAATGTTTGGGATTTCATTAATGTGCCAACTTGCAAGGCGACATTAGTTTTAGATTCCGTTGTATACTTTATATGATTCCCTTCTTCTACATCCTCCTATTTAATGAATTGCGTCTTTTTCATATTTTCTTAAATTAGTTATCTCCAATTTAAACCTTTAAGAAAAATATATTCGATAGTACAAAAATAGAAATAAAATATTTGACCATCTGTATCAAAACAATGCTGCCAATTAAGAAAACAACGTTACAACATTAAAAGTAAACTTTATATATATATTTAATGTAAAGAAAAGTTGATTCCTGTTTTATATAACCTTAGTTTTATTAAAATTGGTAAACAAAGTTATTTGTTGTAAAAAGTAATTTAGAGTCATCTTATTTATTCTGGAGAAAAATATCAAAATATCCTTCATCTTATTAACTTCCTAAGACATCTGGGCAGGAAGGACATACAAAGTTTTACGCAGAACGTGCTCCTGAGACTTTTCTTCTGCATCACACAAAGGATAATTCGGAGACTCCGCCAAGTTGAATCCAAATTATTATACATATTATGTGTGACAATTTCTAGCTTGCATGGAATAAATAACCATGGTTTTCACATAGAAAGCCAAGAGACCCCGATACATATTTCTGTCAGTCGGCTCTGTTAAATGCTTTACAAATGTGTTCCTGTTGTGTTACCTAATCAAGAAAATTGTCTAAGTTAGCTTCATCTAATTTACTTGTAGGCATATTAAAAATCATAACAGAGCCTAAACTCTTCTTATTATGTTTCACCTTTTCTATTTTAGACTTTGATGTGCTTCGTGGCTTATCATTTTAGAGTATCTCTTTTAGAATTTAGTGACATTTAATGTGATTTTGAGGTTATCAGTTTGTCTCCAAAATTAAATATTTATTTGTCTTTTATATGTTTTTGATGTATTTCCAAAAAGACTAACTCATTAAATTATCTTTTAAACATCAATTTTATGGCTTTTCTAAACAACACTTGTAATTGCCGCTCATGAGGCCCTCGTTTTTCATTTAGAAAGTAATAACGCTTATTACTGTATTATTGTTATAATTGAAGCTTAATACAACACGATTGACAGGTATAAATTGAGTGAAATCAATTCGTATACTTTATCCAAGAGAAATGTATTTTGTTCTGTTTGAGATAACAGATTTCCAATACAATTATAAAAGACAAAGTGCGGCTTAAAAGAACCGTCAAAGTATCTGCAACTTTCTTAGATTCTTTTGGTTCGAGTAACAATTTGAGGTAAACGTAGCTTAGTTCCCAGGTGTGGCTTGAAATACATATCCCATTAAAAAAGTGTCTCCTGTATGCAATTATAAAAGGATCTGTGGTACACCTGCCCTAAGTTAGACACTTGCAATATCCCAGGCTTACCCCCTACTAAGCCCTCGTACTACTTCTTCTCCTTTGCTCCACATTGGAATGTTTTTAATTTAACGCTAAGCAAAATAGCTGCTATAAAATAAATTACGTGCCTATTTGCAATAGAATTTCTTCCGGTTGTGATTTACGTTTTGAAGGAGAATTTTCAGTTGGAGCTAAGATAGGGAAAATGGGGGTGGATATAAGTCATCAGGTATGAAATGAAATAATATAATCTCCAAAATTGGGAATATATGCATAGATAATTGTCTTTAATTCATTTATTTAAATTTTTAAATAAAAATAAAATTGTAAGAATATTTTTATTAATAATCTTTTTTAATTCATAAAATAAATCAGAGTTTACATTTTGTACAAATCGAAATAATTTTGAGCTTTGTTAGAATCAAAATTAAAATTTATTTTTATTGCATTAATATTATGTGAATGTAAAATTTCTGACAGCATTTTAATACAACACTACGTTCACTATGTTAAAATTCAACACTGATGTTTTAACTCTCCTTCTCCCAAATATCTATAAATTATATATTCCAAAATTTAGGATTTTCTATTAATTTATTTAAACAGTTTTTTCACATATTCTAAACAAAAGCGTAATTAATTAAAAAAATATTCTATACGTTTTTACCGAACATGCCTGTTCAAGAATTAACAGTTAAAAAATGAACATGTAGGCCTACACTTTCCTCAAAAATGTTATATTTCAAAATTGTTATATGCTATTTCAACCAAGTATTTGTGAAATATGAACTATAAATTATGTAACAAGTTGCAAAATAAAATTACAGTTTACCAGTAGGCCTAATTAATTGTAGAAAACTAAAAATACAAAAATGAACACGATACTAGTCACTGTTCCATATATATATATATATATATATATATATATATATATATATATATATATATAAATGCATTCGTTTATTGAATTACACGAGTAAATAATTCTGACCTAGGTTCTTTCAAAGTCGCTTTAACAAATTTTGTGACATTTCGTTATACAATGGTATACGTGATTTATTTTCACTTTTTAAGTAGTATCTCCCAACCATTATTTTTTAGAATTAGCTACTAATTTTTATAAGAGTGGCAAAAATGAGTTAAAATCAATATTGATAATAGCTTGACTATTTAGGTTTTGGTCTTAAGTTAAATTTTTAAAATATTATGACTATTTGGGCTTAGGCCAACATTTCAAGTAATGAAGTTGTAATTGTAAGTAATGAATTGCATGGAGTTTTGTTCAAAATCGGTAACCATGTTTGGGCTGTATATTCTGACAAAAAATATATAAACAATACACAATCAGGATTCGACAAAAAAGTCCTTCACTTCAGGCAACTTAACTGAAATTTCCTTGAAAAACGATTTTTCGAAACTCGTTAATAAAAAACAGTCTACTCAATTTTCGTGGTATACAAAAATATTCTAAATGTTGTAAAATATAATCAAATTGTTGTTAATCTTCAAGGAATAAAAGTTGTAAGATAACATTGATTTTAAATTCTCATAACTTTTTAGTTGTTCAATATCTAAAAATATCCTCTGACAAGAACATAATTTTCTTGATAATACGTTCTTTCTTCTACAAAACTGTGACTTAAAAACCAACGACGTAGTCGTTTCTCCACTACTAAATTTTATTTTTGCAACTTTATACGGCAGTTGGTAGATGCCATCTTGAAACGTGTTGAAATATTTGATTTGGCTATCGGAGATATAAAAAAAATCTGAACTTTTTTTGCTACATGAAATTTTTGCTACATTTTGCTTGGTAATAACTTTTTGTTAATAACTTTGAGAAAATAACCTCACAATAAAAATGTGTTATACATAGCACATAACATTTTGACACAGTGGGATGTTTGGCAGAGAAGTTGAATTTCTGATTGTTTATCCTCCTCGTCATTATTTCAAACATAGGGTTGGTGTAGACATCTACGCCAGAGAGATCCATAGATAGAGATGGACATTTATATAGGTTTAAACACTTAAGTTGAGCTGAAAGTATTAGAATCATCTACAATAATTGATCCCAAGCTGGTTTATGACTGTTTTAATTTGGTCACGAATCTAGTATGACACAAAAGGTAATCCTGAAATGAGCGCTCGGTCATGCACCTTTCGACTGTAACAAAACTGCTGATCGTCTTACCAAGTTGGGTGGAGAATGTTCCCTTTTTGGTCCAAAGAAGTTACAGGTCTACTGAGTTGTGGATTGATAATTGTGAGTCTCTTCGTTGGGAAACGACTAGAGGCCTTAAACAGGTGAAAAGGTTCATTCTTTCTCTAAGTACTTTGCCAGTATGACACCTCTTAAAAAAAAGGTTGGCAGATCGAGATCTCTTTTCTGTTTCGACGAAATATCTCGAGTGTCAGCTGTTTGTTTGACTGAGACTCAACGTGGGAAAGGAGACTTGGAAATTGCCTTTGTTGATGTGCTTGGAGAGTAGTCTTTAGATGTAATGATCTTAAAACTCTCATCGGTTCCGAAAGGAGAAAGAGTACAATTTTGGGGGAAATCCAAGTAGTTTTAAAATAAATATATAATATATGTAATTTACATGTATGCCAATCGGGAGCAAAAAAATATATCTATTTATTAAATATATACTAATTTATATATTTCACAAAAAATCTTTATCAAGAGATTGTAAAGTATTCCTTCAATAGGAGACAACGACATAACACGTGGTCTAAAAGTTTATTACCACTATAAAATTTTTATTTATTTATCGATGACTTATAAAACAATCTATCTTAGAAGCCTAATCCAGAAGTAGAGGTTTAGTTATTTTTCAGACAAATAGTTGCTATTCTTTCCAACAGAGGCGCTGCAGGTGCCAACTTGATCCTTCGTTCGTTTCCTCTGATCCCTGGATAAAGATGGCGGTACAGACTTTTCAGGAAATTGGATCTCGTTTGTTGCGACACTTTTAAGAAGTTAATTGGCATGAGCAAGGCTTAATGTCTTTGGCGGGCTTATCTTGGAAAAACTCACGACATCCGTGCTTACTCCGTTCTGTGGGGTTTTATTTTCGCGAAAGTTTTAACAAAATAAAATACAATAACGTTGATCTAGAGATTGAAACTGAATTTTAGTAGATTGTAAATGTAGATTGCCGTCGATGTTGTTCGCTAAACATCTTATAATGCGATTACTACAAGATATTAATTATTGTTGAAAAATAGTAGGCCTACAATTGAAAATAAGGCGAGATTAAAAAAATGATAGTTACGTTATATTATGTACAAAATGGTTTATCCAAATAACTAAAAAAATTGTAGTTTGGTGGGTGTTAAATGAATCATTTAGTTATTACATTTTGGTTATTTATTATTTTTTTTTTTTTAAATTGAAGGTTAGCTGATTTTTATGAAACATGGATTATTAATGTTTTTAAGGTAATAAGTTAAAATATGAGAATAATGTGTACTTCCATTAATAATCAAAAATTTACATTGCATTTGTTTCACATATACAAAGTATAGAGAAAGTTATGAAATCAATGTTGAATTTTTCGAAGAAATATCTGTTTTGAGTTCCCTCTGAACCCCCAAAAATAGTTTTGCGGAACGATTTCTCTAACGTTTTCTGGAGACCAAACAAATGAATCTATTATTAGAAAATTTGGCACAATCTCGTTATATTGGAAGACTCTTTTCCACATTTATTTTTAATATTTTAGAATTTAGAAGTAGATAATAATCAAAACGAAAATTAAAATTTTCTCCTATCGGCTTTAACGATTTTGATAAAATGTAGCTTCTAAGAACCCAAACAAAACATATTGCTTCATACATATTTGTTTTCGCCATTCCGAGTACGCGTTGTGACAGTGGGCCTACTGCATCTTGTATTAAATGTTTAAAACTTGTGTGTCTATTATGTATCGTGTGTTCGTGATTTGTGATTTTTAAAACTAAGACAACGGGAAAACCCAGCATAAAGTACTCGAAAATGGCTGAATAGCCGAAACGGCCATAGTGATATAACTACCTACAATATAGACTATTGTGACGGTAAGTCTCATTAATATATCAAAAAACATATTGGTCTCCATCTCTCAAAAAGTGATGCCGTTTTAGGAGTTGTAAGTAAAAAAATAAAGAAAATAGGTCATGTAGATTTTGTTTAAATTGTGGAAAATAAAATTTTAACCTCTAACACCAGTCCAAAACGCTAAATCACAAAAACCGAATATTACTGCTCAGGAATAATTGAAAAAAATTTAAAATAAATCGTGATAACTGTCATTAGACACTATTTACGATTTAAATGAGTTTATGACAGAGGGAAAGAAAGCTAGGCTATATTTAAATATATTTTAAAACATTTTGTATATATGATTTTCAAAAAGTTGTTAAGAGGGATTCTTTTAAGACCAACCATTAACTATATTTATATCTTCCATAAAATAAAGAGAGGGATTATTAATAAGAGAAATTGTTTTCTACCTCCTGGAAAAGTAAAAAAAGACATTTTTCAGGATATGTTGACGCATGTTATTTTTTATTTTGTGGACGAGTGTGTGAGATAAATAAGTGCAATTTTTTTCTGGTTAAATACCTATACATTATTAAAACATGCTGTTGTACGCATATGTAATTATTGATTTTTTATAATCATACATTATTTTTTCAATGTTAATTGAATATTGGCGTCATTTGTATAACGTGGCATAGCTATGTACCACCTCCTTATAGCTACCGAGTTATATATTGAATTAATTTTATGAGATTTCATTTATTTTGACTTTTGAGCTGCTAGATAAAATTTTACATACATTCTTAATCGCATAGGGTATACAGGTTGTTCCAGGAAAACCTAAAGTATTTAAATTTAATATTATGTATTTATTAATTCCATATAACTTAATTAAAATATATTAAAAAAAACTCTGGAATATTCAAATCAGCTGACAATAGATTGTTGCTGGTGCTAGGATGATATTTGTTTTTATTTATTTACCTTTGTACTGGTATGAGAGCTTCATTTTTGTAAAAGTTTATGTGGCTCAGAAATTATATAAAATTTAATAAATCGTCTATAAAAAAATGGAAAAACAACCCTTTAAAGTCAATATTTAACGTGTAATCCACATTCAAACATAACTCCACCCGTCGCGACAGATGTACTTAGAATTGGATTGATATTTTCAGTCTATAATGTTCATTTTTCGAGAGATGTTCTGTCTAAGATGTGCAAGTGTTTGTTATTGGACGATCTGCATAGTCTCTTTTCTTAAAAAAAAAAAAAAAAAAAAAAAACAAAGAAAAAATAGGAGAATTGAATACGAGTCAAAAGATCATTTGAAATAATGCGGTTTCAAAATAAACTAGTTATGAGAGCCATTGAAGTACCTGATGTGTGTCAAGCAACACCATCAAGTTGAAAGTAGTCTTGCGTCAGTTTAATTTTATTAAGTTGTTCTACAAATTATACATGAAGAGCAATTCATAATCCTCACTGTTTTTAATAAAACAAAATCGATCTAACATTCCTCATGGCAGATATCGTGCACCCAGCAACACAAATTTTGTTAGAAACCAGTGGATTTTCATCGATTACTTGTGTGTTTTCGGCTGTCCAGTTCCTAGAGTTTTGTTAATTCACATATCCATACAAGTACAACTCGACCTTATCTGTAAAGTATGCAGTTGAAAAATGATAGTTTGGGGTTCACTTACAGTGAGTAAGGTGTGGCATCCCGAGGTACCTGCTGGATACACTTTTTGCCACAAAAAAATTGTCCTTTATGTATAACCTAACCCTTTTTAATACTTCTTAGTCTTAGAGGCTCAGTTATAGTAAATACGGGCTTGGCAATTTCGAGCTACCTAACTGGATTTACACTTTTTTATCTAGTCTTGGGTTATATCCCTTTTTTTCACCTTTCCTAAAATGTCTCTCTTGAGCACTTTTTGTTCTCTTCCGACCCTGAGGCTCTTTAAGTATTCGAGGGCTAGGGTTCTTTATTTAATGTTTTCTTCCTTTTCTTTACAAAGCGTTTTTCCTTTACAACAAGTTTTTCTTAGTTAGATTTAAACCTTTACATTATGATCTTTTCTTCTTATTCTTTTTATAAAACAATTAACGTCTATGTTTTACGCCTTAAAAAACGAGCGGAAAGAATGTCTTCATCAACCCTCGTCAGTACTGATTCTATTTTGTTTATATAGCTTCTTAAGTTGTTGACTAGATTGCACTTTGTTATACCGTAATTTTGCTCTCTTGACAGCACTTTGGTATAAGATTTGCCAGTATCATAATTTATTTAATCGGCGTAGTGTTTTTTGTGATAAACGTAATAAACCATTTCGAACATCAACAATTAACTCTTGGTTCATGCCATTTTTCTGTTTTCAGCTTTAACTGAAGATAGATTCCTTTGTTTACAGTTTTCGTCTGATGAATAAAATTGTTGGAGTGCCTGAAACGTTCCGAACACCAAACTAAAAGGATTCTTTGGGTAGCAAACATAGAAAACACGCTTTATTTAAGTGTATATTGCATAACCACTAAGCACCAGTACAAAGCTAAACAAATAAATAACACATATATCAACATAGCAACCGAAACAATGATATCTATTGCCAGCTGTTTTGAATCTCTCCGAATTTTTCTATAAATTTGATGAAGTTTTATTGTTGTATTTAAATGTAAATGTTAAAGGTTTTCCTGCATAACCTATACTTTTAGTATATTTTTAATTTATAAATTGTCTCTATTGTTATGTTTTTCATGAACAATTAAAATACTAAACCTGAGACTATAACTAGTCCACCGATCCTACTCACAAGGTTTATTTGACATCAATTTTGACTCGTGTATCATCTATAGTGTGCTAGTATATGCTTAGAGGTCGTAATTTGGGCAAATAGACAAATCTATCAACAAGTTTGTTAAATAAAAAATATTTATTAAATTTCAAAATGGCGATTTAAGAATTGAAATAGATTTTTATTCGAGTAACTTGTCATCTGTAGGTTGTAATTATGAACTTTAAAATCTGTATTTAAAGATGGTATAATTTCTTTTTTATTAAAAAAAAAACAAAACAAAAAAAAACTAGAATTATGCCTAATATAAGTGATATCTATACTTTAAAATTAGAACAAAATTAATACTAGCTCTAGCAACCGGAATTCCTAAAATTTAGTTGATTTTTGTCACATTTGGCACCATAAACTTGGTTTATCCAACGTTAAATAACATAAAAAATGAACTGAATATTTTTAAATAATGGAGTATTAACTTATATCATGTGAATATTTTAATATACAGGGTGTTAGAGAAATATGAAAACTGTTTAATAACTTTTGAATAAATAACTCCAGAAAAATAAGCGGCATATTTCACCTATCGGTAAATTACATTTTTACATACAGACCAATTTTCCATCTCTAAAAATGGGCTCTAGGTCAAAATATTTCTTGCTACTTTTTGAAACTATGCAACAGTTTAGGAGGTAGGGACTCGCCAAAGTTTATGAAATTATAGAATATTCATTCCTAGAACCAAATTAAGCTTCTAATCGACAATTTTAATTGAATATCACTAAAACCATTAGATAAATCCAACCAATGTGATTAGGCATTTGTACAATGATACTTTTGTTTATTAAATCGAACCTGGAACCCTCAGACAAAATATCATTTTCAAAATTTCAGGTGTGTTCATTTAATTTTTTAATGGCTTAAAAGCGATTTTATTAGTTCCATGTTTTTAAATATAAATTT
Organism: Aphrophora alni; assembly: GCA_963513935.1. Taxonomy (NCBI): domain Eukaryota; kingdom Metazoa; phylum Arthropoda; class Insecta; order Hemiptera; family Aphrophoridae; genus Aphrophora; species Aphrophora alni. Next base: position 59,604,378 of record OY740771.1, read on the forward strand.
AGTTTTGGTTGTTAAGGCTAATAATTCCGTAATTATAATAACCTCTTGAACGGTTACACATTTTTTAGAAGTACTAAGAATAAAACTATGTGGTTTTTTGGAATCTTTTAATGAAAATAATATAGTTTTACATTTTGACTAACAGCTTATGGTGTTAAGCTCCTTTGTGGACTTGAAAAATATAATAGTATACAAAAAGAGAGTTAACTTTTTTTTAAATAGGTGTAGTGTTAATTTTCATTTTCTGTTATTATTCATACATAAGTTGTCAAACTATTTCTCTAATTTTCTAACAACTTATATATTGTCAATAATGATGTACTAGCATGATGTAATATTTCGTCCATATTGAACAAAACTAAATTAATCTTAGTAAAATATTGCCCACGAAGATAACATGTTTCGCGAATTATTATTGTTTCACTATATATATTATTTATAGGCTACAATTCTCAGTGTATATATTGTTGAAGAATTCCAATCGAACAATTTGACGACCATATCGAATGCGGTCGGCTCTCTGGCAGTTTTATCACATCTGTAAACCAGACTTTGTATGCCAATGTGACGACAGAATCTCTTAGCTTTATAATTTATTGAACGATAAATTCGACTTTTTTAACAAAGTAGGACAACGTATATTGTTAGTTTATTTTCGGTTTATATGATTTAAAATGAAAATTCATATATTTCAAGGTTAGCTGCGAAGTTTCAATTTTTTTAAATCTAATAATACAAACTGAACTTGATCTTTTACATTATGATTTGTTTAAAGCTTTTAAGTGTTTTAGAACATAATGTTCATGGGAACTCTTTTTCTTAATTTTGCATGTACAATATGTATTGTATATGTATTGTACAATAGGTTTTGCTTCATATTTTTGATTCACCTATAGACCTTCATTTTATTATTAAAATTTAAGTTTTGTTTTATGATAAGAGTAAAATTGACAGTTTTACGTGTGCGTTATCTTTTCAGTTGTTTTCTATTAAATAAGGAGTTTGTTCAAATAAATTTAACAACCTTCTTCGGATTATAATGAAAGTGAATCGTATTATAATTAATCAGTCTCGCATGATTGCTTTTCTTAACAATAAAGGGCCTGGATCGTTCTTCGACAGTATTGTTGAAGTTACAACATATATTGTTATACACAGTAATTCTATATATGTCCTTTTCTTCAGTAGGTAGACGTAACCACTAGAACTGGGCAAATATTTCACAGATCAATACTTTTTGGAATTTGAATTTGATTTCATCAGTATCAAATATAAATACTGCATATCGAATGTGATTGGTATCTTGATTTTGGTATATCATATTGTAGTAGTACTTGAATCTTCAACATTATTTAAACACTAAATATTAATTTAGGGGTCTGATATATTCAATTTCACAATTAGTCGGCAGTGAGGCTGTGTTATTGTGGGTTTAAAAATAATTCCCTCAAAAAACTCAACAGATGTATAATACTCTATTAGGGTCCGGCAGAATATCTCGCAATTTACCAAATTCAACCTTTTTAAACAGAAATGGTTTTATTAGTTAAAATTGTTTCAAATTTTAGAATCTTTCTACTAATTCGTAATTTTAAAATACTGTATTTGGAATTTTTAAACAATTTATTAAAGATTTAATAATTTGAATATATCATATTCGCCTTTTTTTTATTCTCGTTCTTCTCTTTTTTTAATTAAGAAGTGACATAGTTCATTTGGCATAGCATGCGCATTTCATCCCAGTTCGAAATATTGACTCGACAAAGGTTAAATAAGTTCAAACGTTGCATTTTCCCGTATATTAAATACTTCCTTGCCTTCATCATTCAAATAGGCACACAGTAAAAAAAGGAAAAATCTAAAATTCTTACACAAGTGATAACTTAAAAATTGAAGAGTAATAGAGTCCAGATTTAGTATGCACATTTTTATGAAAACATACAAGGTCACATAATACTAAAATCCAAGACCTTATTTTGTACATTTTCAAAGTTTGAAATTTGAAATGTCAAATATGTCGAAAACCATTATTTTTACAAAAATTTAAGAAGAGATAAAATATTTTACTTTTTAAGTGACAAGTACGATGACATCTTAATTTTTATTGTATATGAAAATATAGTTATAAATAAAATAATACATTTTAAATTCTGGTGCAACGCTTAGAGGTTTATGATCTTTTTCCCGAAGTGTAACATCTATTACCTCAACATTATTATGGATTAACTTGTATCATAAACTTTTGGATTATAGTCAATTTTCAAGATATTAAAAATACCCTTTTATTGATTATTCAGTAATTCTTATATCGAAAAATTTAAATTTGTCGATATTCTAAAAATAAATGTAACCTATTAAAATTAGAAGACTAATTATTTATTAATTTTATTGCTTTAAGTCTCGAATGATATAAAATTATATATTTTAATATCTTGATAATCATTACAACACATAGCCTACAATGTCATTTAGTGTATTTTGGAGCTCCAAATCCCTAGAACGTTACAACAAATCCAGTCTCTCTTTTTCTTACTCCCTTTCCAAGAACATAAGTTTACATAACAATAAATTTTCATAAAATGATTGGAATTTGTATCCGATAAAGTAATGGAATACATTTTTTAAATTTTATACTTTAAGCGGACCCCCCTCCCCCCCGGTTGGTGTAATGGTTAGTGCTGTGGTTTCACGAATGAGTGATTCCGAGTTCAATCCCGGAATGAGCCAACAATTTACAGCGATAATCCACCATATAGTGAAAAATTGTGAAGCGACAATTGTAGAAGCAAACTCTGTTTGAGAATACTAGAACAACAGTGACGAGAATTTAATGTGCTTCACAATAACCAGACATTACTATAAAGCCATCTAACAGGCTTAGACCCATCATAGCTGTTGAGTTACGAAATTTTGTAGGCCTACACTTTGAGTTATAGGGCCTAATTGCTAACTAGTCCCATCGAGTACATTAGTCATTATTAGTTATCAAGATTCTCTTTCATTGACCTAGTAATATTTTATTGGCTTTTATGAGATTTATGGTCTGAACGGAAACGAACACCAGAAAGTAATAATCTCATTTCGTAAAAGTACAATAAATGACGAACGCGTAATTCGATTGTCACCGAATTTTGATCAAGGGATAATCTGATGAGTTTTTGGAAAAAAATTGGTTTGTAAGTTTCAAAATGTCTTTAGTTTGTTTTTCATTGATATTTTTTTGTTATATAATGTTGGTCAAATTGGTTTAAATATTCCATTTCATCCGTATTTAAAATTAACATAAAACAATGCTCACATCACCTTTCCAGAATAAAAATGAGAAAAATTAATGGTTAAAAATATAAAATATTGGTAACATAACCTAAAAATCCAAGCAAGAAATGTTTTGATATGTGATCAATTATCCACATGTATATTAAACCAAAACTAATATATTATGTTTCTTACAATAATACATCTGGTAACATACAAGATTAGAGTCATATCACTACCAAAAGCGCTGCTATCAAGATAATATTGTTTGCTTGTAATTCAAAAATAAAAAATAGTATAGTTGGGCATAATAGTTAATAAACTAGGCTTAATGTAGTTTGAAAATTGAGCTAAGAACATTTAGTTGTTTGTTAGTCAACTACTAACCCCACCTTTACTCTTACTTTTATTTATCTAGATCCGCGTTAACAACTATTCAAGGACTACACACCTTTACCCCCCCCTTACATACCCTTGTATGTGTGTATAGTTGCTGTAAGAAGTGTTGTGTACTGCTATTAAAACTTTTGTTATACAACACATTGTTTTTAGTTGTTTGCCCAAATACTATTATTTTGTCTGTTGAAGATATCAGACGACGTTTTAGGTATAAAATAAATAAAAATAACTTTCAATTAAAATCCATGAAATTTGCCTGACATTTGAAAATAATCTTTGGAAGCGGACAAGTTTAGAGTAAAAGAATATTCTCATATTAATAACACAAACGTCACCAAGTCTACACGACTAACTTCTTTCTCACGTAAAATCGTTTCCCATAAAGTAGTTTTACTGTTCTGAAAGTCGTTGGGTAGCCTTCATCGTAAGTATTGGTGACAAATCAGGGGATACCCGAGTCCCCCCTACAGAGCGGAGAATTCGCCGAGCTAGCAAGTTCTCACCAATATGCGTGATAGCGACCAAATTTATTAATTTATAATTTTGTTTTGATGTAAGAAGTGTTGTTTACATCGAATATTGCGTAATCAACGAGCTTTACCCAGGAGGTAACCAATGACGTTGAAGAGATTCAATGATTCTCTGTATGATACACAGTTATGTCTTTTTTCTGTTCAAAATAATGAGAACACGCAATGCAGGATCAGTTCAATTTTAAAACAGGTTTTGGATATTGAAACTCTCTCAGTTTTCAAGCTATGAACATGAAAATGTTACCTAGGTTAGGGATTAAGTACAAATTATTTTAATAGTGGGAAGATTTTAATATCACGCTGTCAATAGTCATTTACCTTCAAATCTGTCTAGACAAATTATAATGACATATTAATGTAAATCATCTGTCAGTGGTATTATAATTATATATTATCTGAAGAACGGTTGGTTCGATTAACTCAACATTTTAAAATTTGATGAATCATCATAGAACGTAATAGATTTTGATTACCACAAGATACACTATAAATGAATCTGCGAACTTTTACGATACAGATGAAATCAAAATGGTTAAGTCGGAAAAAAATTCAGTCATTTTATTTTTATCAATCAAACACAAATCTTCTTTAAATGACAAATTAGTGAGAAAGTAAAAATACATAAACTTATTTTTTCAGTAGTCAATATATTTGAATATATTTATGCTATTATGTACAAACTACCAAACAATTTCATACATATACTATCTCACCAGTTCATACAAACCATCTCACTGGTTCATACACACTAGCTCTCTAGTTCATACACATTATCACTTAAGTTCATCCAAACTATATAGCAAATTCATATGCACTATCTCTCAAGATGATACACACATCTATTGTTCATACAAATTCTCTCACAAGTTCATGAAAACTATATTACAAGTTCTTACAGTACCCCAACAAATTTACACACGATCTCCTAGGTTTTTATATTATCGCACAAGTTCATACCCTACCCTTCTAGTTCTTACACTATCTGTAAGTTCAAACACTTACTCTCAAGTATTTATACTAACTCACAAGTTCATAGACTATCTCACGAATTCTTACACTAATACAATAATTTTTTAAGTGAAAAATATACGACCTAAACCGTTAATCGAACCCAGGACCTTTGGCTTTACGCGCCACTGCTCTACAAACTGAGCTATCCTAGTCGCTTCCCAGCACTTGACATATTATTGTGTTTTCAATACTTGTTGGTAAAAATCGTATTAGCGTTAATATAAAATAAATAAATAATAATAATAATCTTATACTATCTCTCAAGTTCTTACACTACCTCACAAGGTCACACATTATCTTCCAAGTTCTTACAAACTATTTCTCAGGTTCTCATACTCACCATCTCTTAACTTCATACAATCTATCACACAAATTCATAAAAATTATCTCAAAATTTCATACAAATTATCACTAAAGTTCATAAGAATTATCAAATTAGTTTATACACACTAACTCACAAGTTCA